>CM057249.1:2019179-2134179 GCA_029931835.1 Etheostoma nigrum
TATAAAAGCATAAAAAGCAGCATGTCATGGGACCTTTAAGGTGAGCTAAGAGTAGGAAGGGGGTGCTCTTAAGTGCACACACAAAAGCATGTTAATACGAATGACCTGGGGTATGAAGCCGCAGCTTTGCCAGCATAGACATATATGGATCATACTGATCGAACGGATGGACAGTAGATTCCGCTGAAGGATATGAGCCCAGCCACGGTTCCCAGTGTAAATCAAACATTCAACCAGAGCTATATACTTAAGATAAGATCAAACGTATTGTTCCAGAATGAGGAACATTTGGCTTGGGCCAACCCTGACACTGCTATTACCATTACATACATACATACATACATACATAAATACACACACAAACATACATACACACATACACACAACATGTATACGTTGATGTTGTTGAACAAACAAGATTTCTAAAACACTAATCCCTTAGAAAACAAACGAGTAAATAAAGTAACAGTAGTGAAACCATAGAGGTCCTCCCAGTCCCAGACTTGAGACTTGGGCTCGCCAAATCAAAATAAATGAAGACTTGTTTACTTGACTTCTGTAAGACTAAAGAAGTAAAACTTGAATGTTTTAAGTGTAAAAGTCAGGTTGCGTCTCCAGGGAGTGACCAGAGAAAACCCCAGAGGAGTAAAACATAACCAAGACAGACGTCGGCCAACATCTGGCTCTTTAATGATTTGGCCTCTCTTTTCACTTGTAAATCGGTAAACTATGTGTTTATTTCTATTTCAACTAGCTGTAAAAGTGGAAAGGCAAACAATAACAGCTATCTTTTGAGTTTTATTTTATTTATTTTACTGTTGACTCAGAATGAAGTGTATTTTAAAATGCCAAAATGTTAATTTACATGGAGTCTGTGGGCTTTAGTAAACGCAAATTCATTTTTTTTATGTTTAAAAAAAGGATGTTATGCTTTACAGAATGGTCGACCTCCTTAGAAATCCTTTCCATAATGTCAGACATTTAGAATAATAACCGGAACCAGTAGCACTGTAAATTGATTAACTTCCATTGTAGCTTGTTCCACCGCTGCCGACTGCAGAGATCTCGCTTAATAGTCTACTGGAACAATGTCAAAGATGATTATTATTGATTAGAAGCAATATTTGTAAATGACAAAATATGTGTCAAGCCATTCTGAATATAGTATTGTGGCGCTGCAGAGACGTCCCGGCCTCCAAATCCTGTCCTACAGACTAAAGAAGAAAATCTTGGCTTGGTACAGATCCTCCCGAAAATCCCACTATAATCATTTCAATTTCTTTCAATGTTAATAATGAAAGAAAATGAGAATAATGATATAAAAAAACGATCATCCCCTCCAATATCGTGAATCACATCGCAATGTCAGTCAAAAATAATACCGTCCAGCCCTTCGCTTGAGACAACACTTGAATTTGTCCCATTAGAGTTCATTTTACCCACTGGACGACAATGACACACGCTACATACCCCCCCAAACACTCAATGCACGCCCCTTCATCTCCACTGAGTCCCCCCCCCCCCCCTCAGAGCAGACCCAGAGTCAGTGGAGGGGCATGGACCCCGACAGTAGGCTGCCGTCTGTCCACACTCAGCTGCTTGTTACTTATTTATAGCAGCTTGTTCCCCAGAGGAACAAAGTAATTGAAACCAAATGTGTTGCCGGGACTGATATGGGGAAGTAGTGCGGTCTCCCCCCTCTATACACAACAATTGTAGAAAAGAGTGGGAGAGAGATTTAGAGCAAGCAGCCTTGGAAATCACTTCTCTTGCAATTTCATTTTTTGATGGGAAGAGAAAAGTTCCCGAGTTTCCCTCCCTCCCAAACTTCTCCACAAGTTCACAACAAATAAATGAATCCAACTGCTTTAGTCTCTGGGGGGGTGCTGCATTTGTAACGTGGTTATAATGTATTTTCTTGCAAACTAAGAATGTGAACCACAGCATTGATGTTGTCCACGTTTCTGAAGGAATAAAAGTAGCACAACTCAAAGCTCGGCCCACCTCCCCCGCCCACCACAGCCACACTTCATGAGCAGAGAAAACAAACTTACCATGTTTTCTTTTCTCTTCCTGTTTCCTCCTAATTCCTCTCTTTACTTATCCTCTTTCCCTTAGTTCTGGGCTCCCGGTGAGCTCTGCTCAGAGTCGACGTGTGTCAGGCAGATAGAAATAGGATAGAGTTGCTGTTGAGAAGCTGCGTGAGGCCTTCACTGACCAAAGTCAAAGTCAGGCAGCCACCCCTCTCTTTCTCTCCCCCTCCCTGCTGCCTTGCACTCGTGTCAGCTTTTTCAACAACAAACTGCTCCCCCGCCTCTTTTGGCCAGGTCCCTGTTTCCTGGACGCCTGGTGGACTACTGTGGCCCGCCTGTCTCCCTCTTCTTTTTTTTTCCGTTTTGAAGGCTCTGCTGTGGACAGCCTTGTTGCTCCAGCCCTGTGTCTCTCGGAGTTGTAGCCCTGCCTTCCTGCCTAAATTTAGAACTATAGACACATGTGGGCCTCTGGTTTGAAGTTTAAAGAGGCGGGGACTGAGAGTGTTGTGTTGTCATGACAACCCCTCCTCCTTTAGCAGTCAGTTTTAGGAAAAAGTGCGTATGTGAAAATGGATTGGCATTCCCCCATACCATTATAAGGGTTAGGCGCAGCACCCAAGCCATTTTGGGGAGAACCTAAGCCAAATGAATGTAAAATGAATGTAAGCTTAACTGAATGAATTGTCTCAGATCTGATGGTTGTAGTTGGTCCCCAGTGGACGTCTTATATTTAGAGACCAAAACATTTTTTTTCAACCTAGGGACAACACTGCCCATGTGTGTATTATTACAGAGTCATACAGGAAGTCTACTGGACCTCTAATGTGTGGGGTTTTCTTTTGCGGGGTGCAAAAGTTTCACCAAGACTAGTTCCTTTTTTCAGACTATTTTGCAGAGCCACTGCGCTGCGTCTGGATCTTAAGCTCAGTTCGGAGCCCAAAGATTTGTGACGAGACAAACCACTTCAGAATGTCGCAGGTCTGAACCGGCTCGTCTCAGATCAACTCAAGCCAGCTGATGGTGTCGCTGCGACTCAGGTGGTCGAGTCTCCAGAGGCTGGTTTTAGAACGTGAGAGACGTCAGCGGTTTCAACAGCCAATGGAGGAAGTCAGCTGGTAAAGTCAGCAATAAACAAAAAAAATAAAATTATCCATAATTAATTTTATTTCTGTTACAAACTGTTAACGGAGCCTCAAAGTGATCCCGAGCTAGAGCGCCCAGGACAAAGCCCTGAATCAGAGAAATAAAACGTGTTTTTCATCCATTCATCACTAGAAATGTAACTATAGCAAACATCTCACTATCACTAACGTTATCCAAATTCATATTTAAACGCAACAAATTACATATTTTGCTAGAAAAAGCCTGCAAGTTCAGTCTTGGCTCTCACCAGACCAAGCCAAGCTCAATAGATTTGAGACTGAGCGTTGGTTTGGGGGGTCTGCTCTGGATCTTCTCTGCACAAGAGGCGTGACCAATGATCATAGTTCAAATGACTCTGTACGTAATTAGATGGTCCTTCAACCAATCAGAACAACGATGCGGGTGACGTAGCGGCGACAGCTGCGCTTCGGTGGTCGCTATGTTGACTGTAAACAAGAAGCTGCTTGGTCACTATGGTCATCGTGTTAAACCCGCCAGTAGCCAGTTTGTGATTGGTTCCCGCAAAATTGTGAACTGAAGCAGGAGAATTAAACGTGCAGGTTTCCAGACCGAGGTGCAGGGTCACATCAGATCGGCAGAGTGGGCCGGGTCGACCCAGTCTACCGGAAGTTAGGACGGAAGTACAAAGAGTCGCGTCGAGTGTTGAGTGTATTGCGGTCCCTCTCTTTTCTTTAGCAACATGTTTTGGATGAAAACATCGTTGAAGTAAAGCTTCAGAGATATTAACTAGGACGCCCTGCTACGTCCTGCTATGCCCTGCTACATCCTGCTACGTCCTGCTATGCCCTGCTACGTCCTGCTATGCCCTGCTATGCCCTGCTACATCCCGCTATGCCCTGCTACATCCCGCTATGCCCTGCTACGTCCCACTATGCCCTGCTACATCCCGCTATGCCCTGCTACGTCCCGCTATGTCCTGCTACGTCCCGCTATACCCTGCTACGTCCCGCTATGCCCTGCTACGTCCCGCTATGTCCTGCTACGTCCCGCTATGCCCTGCTACGTCCCGCTATGTCCTGCTACGTCCCGCTATGCCCTGCTACGTCCCGCTGTGCCCTGCTACGTCCCGCTATGCCCTGCTACGTCCTGCTATGCCCTGCTACATCCCGCTATGCCCTGCTAGGTCCCGCTATGCCTTGCTACGTCCTTCTATGCCCTGCTACGTCCTGCTATGCCCTGCTACGTCCTGCTACGTCCCGCTATCCCCTGCTACGCCGTGAACAACTACAACTGCTATTTTTAGTCATAGTTCTATCATCTGTATTGTGACTATTATTGCCACTGTTCACCACTGACACCGCCTACCAGGAGTCTGGGTCTGTCCCAGGTTTCTTCCTAAAAGGGGTTTTTCCTCACTGCTGTCACACTGCTTGCTCTTGGGGTCATTACTGGGATTGTTGGGTCTTTGTAAATTATAGAGTGTGGTCTAGACCTACTCTATTTATAAAGTGTCTTCAGATAACTCTTGTTATGATTTGATGCTATAAATAAAATTGAACTGAACTGAATTAAATATGTGAGAGCATGCATGTGTGAGTGCACGTGCTCAGGACAGGGAGAAAGAAGCGATTTAAGGAATGCAAATTCCTCTCCTCCACTTGAATGTTGTGCGGCCTGACAGCGAGGGAGGAAAAAAGCCTCACAAAGCTTCTCCTACAAAGCTCCACTTTCTTTTCTCTCCGCTGCCCTCTCCTCCTCTCTTCACAGCCACACTGATCCCATTCTCCCTGCCTGCTTGTTTGCAGTGAGACTGATTTCGTAGGTTAGGGGAATACTTCATGCTTTGATGTTACATCCAGCAGTTTCACAGCGCTGCGCCTTTGATAAGAAAAAGCAAGGTGCTTTATTACCAAAAGAGGTTAAAAAAAATCCTCTTATGTGCCCATAAAAACAGGTTAAGCTGCTGATATGTCCGCGCCGCCCATAAAATTCAACCAACATTTTTTTTAAGCCACATAATTTCTAAAAAAAAAAAAAAATGTTCTTCTCCCTATGAGCCACGATGGAAATGCGGCCAATCTCTCAACCAGCAGCAGTAGCTCAAAGAAAAAGAAAATTAAAAGAAAAAGAATAATAGCAATCATTGTCTAACAGTAGAGGCCTGAATCTCCAGGGGTCAGCCGAGACGAGGGGGGGGGGGCTCTGTGTTGTTTGCCATGCCTGCGGCTGAGGCTCCACTTGATGATGCATTAATCAATACATGAAAGGGGAAATCCCTAATAGGCCTCTGGTAAAAGGGAGGAGGAACACGGCGAGGCTCCGTCTCATAATGAAGACGTAGTGTAGGCAAATACACACGGGGGAGGCGAACAGGCGGAGGATTTCATACACAGACAGATTTTTAAACTATTGAATAAATGGAGGCGACGGGAAGGGGGGAGACTTGTAACTTCTAACATAAAAATGTGGACCTTGTGGGCGATTTGAACCTCTACACAACTTATTGTACATTCCCACTTCCTACAGTCTGTAGAAAGTTTTTACTTTCTCATTACTAGGAGCAGGCCCATTATCGGCCCTGGCTGATTATCGGGCCGTTTTGTTTTAGATTATAGAAAGATATAGATTTTTATTGATTGAACAATGGGAAATTCCAGTGTTAGAGCAGCAAAACATCAGACCCACAGCACATATACAGAATATACATGAAATAATAGGATACAATGCACATGAAATATGTTTCACATGTTTCCTCGGATCAGAGAGGCTCCAAAATTATGGTAGCAGCTGTCGCCATGGTCCCGCTACACGTTCCCTTCCCTGCTACGTCCTGCTGTGCCCTGCTACGTCCTGCTGTGCATGTAATGCCGCACAGTGCCCTGCTATGCCATGCACTACTACAAACTACTATTTTTTGGGACTGTTATTACCACTCTTCATTCTAACCCCAACCAGTCGTCAGACACCGCCTACCAAGAGCCTGGGCCTGGGTCTGGGACTGGGTCTGTCCGAGGTTTCTGCCTAAAAGGGAGTTTTTCCTCACCACTGTCGCACTGTTGCTTGCTCTGGAGGACCTGTTGGGTCCTTGTAAATTATAGAGTGTGGTCTAGACCTGCTCTATCTGTAAAGTGTCTCCAGATAACTCTTGTTATGAATTGATACTATAAATAAAATTGAATTGAAATAATATATATGATAGAATACAACAACAATATTTAACATATATACAAGTTGGGGAGACGCCAGCCCCCCTCCTGAGGAAACCCATTTCGGCCGCTTGTACCCTGGATCTGGTTCTTTGGGTCATGACCCAACCTTCATGACCATAGGTGAGGGTAGGAACCAAAACTGGATGGATGGATGGATGGATGGACAAGTTGGGAACAAAAATAAAAATGTACAATACTTAACTAGTAATGATAAAGATGTACAGTACATAAACCTTTTGTGAGTCTTATCTACCGCTCAGTGATGGTGTGAAAACGTATTATCGCCTGTGGTAGGAAGCTGTCGGAGCCTCTCAGAGAAGGTGCTACTCTGTTGGACCAGCGTGGGGGGGTGGAGAGGGTGGCCGGGGTTATCCATGATAGATAACAGCTTGTATATATTGTTTGTTTTGTGGTTTGTTTGGTATGTGTAAGCGCATTGTGAGCAATGACGATCCAAAGCCAAATTCCTCGTATGTGTCCTCATACCTGGCAAATAAAGCTGATTCTGGTTCTGATGAGTGGCACCCACCTGGGTGCCGACCAGGGTTAGAGCCCCATACCTTCTTGCTGTGAAGCCACAGTGCTAAGGAGTACTTCCAGTGAAAGACTCATTCTCCCAAAATGCACCACAGAGCGCCAGAGGAAGTCATTCCTGCCTCTGGCCATCAAACTTTATAACTCCCCCCTCTAAGTGTCTGACACACACACACACTTGAAACTGGACAATATTATCTGTTTTGTGTAATAACACTGGCCTGAATGTGTGCAATACTCTGCTGCTACCATTATTATTATTATTACTATTATTATTATTAATAATATTACTGTTCACCATTACAACTCCTTAATTATGTAGATACCGTATCATAAAATCCTTGTAACTATGTAAATATCGTACATAGCCACACTCCTTATATTTCTTTATTTATATTTCTACTTGATATTTCTACTATTTGTGCAACTGCAACACAGAATTTCCCTTCGGGGTCCAATAAAGTATTTCTGATTCTGATTGGGCCATTCATCTCTACTTTCTATTTTCTTTACCCATCATCTGTCAGCTTGTCCCTCCATGTTTGTCTCTGTACGTCCTTCAGCGTCCTGCAGCACAGCGGTACATCATGGAGGTTGCCGTTTGTATTGTGCTCTTTTGTGAATCCCACCTACGGCAGAAACCTCCCCAACCTGCCCCTTCTCAGAGAGTCTAGATCATTCCCAGCAAGCTTTACTCTGTGTAATGCCAACAACCAATTACGGGACTCTTCCTCCTCCAGCTGTGAGTCAGATTCTACTTTCTGATTTAAATCAGGCCTATGCCTGTCACACATTGTTGTGATAAAACAACGGTGGCGGTATCATTCGCAATATCACAAGAATCATATGTTGCCAAATCATCATCAACAACAACAACAACAAACGCGAGGCTGAAGACCTATTCTCGCGTGGCTCTTGTGTCGATTATCATAATCAGATTCAAACGTTATGTGGGAATTGACTCAGCAGCCCAAACACCTCTTGAGGGCCCCTGCAGTTTTACCGTTTAATCATTATCTCATAGCCCTCGCTCCATAAATTTCCTGATTCTAAACATATACATTTTTTTCTAAATAAAGGAGGATCCAAGAACGGCAATAAAACATTCCAATCCATGACCATAAAAGGATTTCATTGAGAAACTGGGTGAAATTCGAATTTTGTGAATGCAGAGTTGTACAAAACTGATTTCTGGTTTAGAGGCCTTAGTCTAGTCACTCTGGACTAACATATGCACCAAGCTCCGCAATGACAAGAGACAAAAATATAAGAGAACAGAAGACTCAGAGCCCCCAGGTGGATGCTGGGTATAAAAAGCTATATCAGAGACGGTATCGAACCGAGACGACCCAACTCAGAGTCATTTCCTGTTTCTGTGTTACGTGGGTTTTTCCACGGCCACGCCTCTTTAGGAGACCACCGGCAGGTCTTGAGTGTGAGGGCTGATTCACATTGTAAAGGCAGCGCTAAGAAACCCATTAATATCAATGTCTTGTGATTGGTTTGTGATCCATCAACATCTTCTGAGTACTATTAGTCAAAATAATTAATACTTTCTGCTTCTTTAACTAAAGAATGAAGTCTAATTATACATAAGTGCTTTATTGACCATTGGAGGTGTATTGGCCATGAATTCCAAGTGCGAAAGTTGTGTTAAAGGTCCCATTGCGTGAAAACTTCACTTTAATTTTTAACATTAATATGAGTTTCCCCAGCCTGCCTATGCCCCCCCAGTGGCTAGAAATGGTGATAGGTGTAAACAGAGCCCTTTGTGTCCTGCTCTGCCTTTGAGAAAATGAAAGCTCAGATGGGCCCATCTGGAATCTTGCCCCTTATGACCTCATAAGGGGCAAGGTCACCCCCCCCTTTCTCTGCTTTGCCCGCCCAGAGAATGTGGCCCCCTCATGAGAGAGACTTGATGGCTTTCAAATTAGCAAAGTGGCAGTTGGTCAAGGCCACACCCCCACCCTACACCTTGCCCCCCCCCTCTTTTCATCAAAAGCTACAGACTCAGAAATGACACATACTAAGGAAAGCTCATTGTGGGACTGGCTCTAGTGGCTGGAATTCTGCACCAAGGCTGAATTATGGGAAAGAGACTTCAGATACAGTATTAGGGACCACTAAGGTCTATATAAAAGATACTTCAGATACAGTATCAGGGGACCACTAAGGTCTATATAAAAGAGACTTCAGATACAATATTAGGGACCACTAAGGTCTATATAAAAGAGACTTCAGATACAGTATTAGGGACCACTAAGGTCTATATAAAAGAGACTTCAGATACAGTATTAGGGGACCACTAAGGTCTATATAAAAGAGACTTCAGATACAGTATTAGGGGACCACTAAGGTCTATATAAAAGAGACTTCAGATACAGTATTAGGGACCACTAAGGTCTCTATAAAAGAGACTTCAGATACAGTATCAGGGGTCCACTAAGGTCTATATAAAAGATACTTCAGATACAGTATTAGGGACCACTAAGGTCTATATAAAAGAGACTTCAGATACAGTATTAGGGACCACTAAGGTCTATATAAAAGAGACTTCAGATACAGTATTAGGGACCACTAAGGTCTATATAAAAGAGACTTCAGATACAGTATTAGGGGACCACTAAGGTCTATATAAAAGAGACTTCAGATACAGTATTAGGGACCACTAAGGTCTATATAAAAGAGACTTCAGATACAGTATTAGGAGACCACTAAGGTCTATATAAAAGAGACTTCAGATACAGTATTAGGGGACCACTAAGGTCTATATAAAAGAGACTTCAGATACAGTATTAGGGGACCACTAAGGTCTATATAAAAGAGACTTCAGATACAGTATTAGGAGACCACTAAGGTCTATATAAAAGAGACTTCAGATACAGTATTAGGGGACCACTAACGTCTATATAAAAGCATCCAAAGAGTCCCATGTCATGGGACCTTTAATAAGTTAGTGTCAGTGGTGCATATGTGACAAAATGTGTCAAAAGCATTGAATAAAAGTGCCAAAAACGTAGAACAAAGCACCAAAAAAAGTATTTTTAATTTGTATCCGGCAGGACGACAAGTTTGTGGTCGACAGGAAGACAACACAGGGATAATACCGAGGTTTTGAACCCTTTGTGTGGCTGTTGCTACATGCATTTGCTACAGGAAACCGAAGCCACATGAGGTCTTTTTCCAGCAGTTGTCTGACTATTACACTTTCTCAGTATTATTCTCAATATAATTCTCTCTCAGTATTTATTCTTGACATCTATTATTATGTCACTGTATGCCACCTATATATATATTTCTTCGGCTATGTGCTCTCATCATGGTTCTTTCATGCCTTCCCTTTTTGCCAGGAGCCACTTCTTTTTCCATCAGAGGAAGTGAACTCACTGCTGAGAAGCAATCTGAAATCACTAGCAGTCAATGAAACTGTCAGTCACCAACCGGCCCATTCAAAGCACTTACAGTCTACATGTATTCCTTACCCGGTAACTCGCCTTCAATTTTCTCCAACACTGTGATTTTTTACCCCTAAAGAAAGTTACAGTCATTTATATGGCTCAGAGGAGATTTTGCTGTATCGCAGCTCGACAGATGCCACTCGTATCCATTCTTAAAAAAACACTGCTGTGTGCAGCAAAAAACGCATTTTACAGGATTGCATCAGTAAAGTTTCTCCCCATGCAATTTTAATAAGCAACAATGACCCTTCTCCTGGATGTGCAGTTTAAGCAGAAATGCTCAGTAAGTCATAAGCATAATATCATCATCGTAATAAGGTTCCTGCCATGAACGCTCCAGCGAACAGTCATACCCATACGACCTCACTGACAAGAGGTGAACGGGGCCTTTTAATGAGCCAAGCCAGGAATGGACTCAATTTTATTGTTAAAGTATATACGATGACCTTTCTTATGTATAGTCTGTAATCTGTAAACATACAGTAAGATGGGGAGCAATTTTAAAAGCAGATATGTATATGGGACTGTTTCCTATTAAATTCAAATTGGCAGCAAAGCTACAACGAGCGCGGAGACGTTTCACTGCTGTAGAATCCGAGCTGTAGAAGTAATAGGCTCGTTTGAGGTGAGCTGAGATGGGCGGTGACAAAAAGCCCGTTCCCAGCAGCCTCCATTCTGACCAGGGAGTCACAGAAACACCCACATCCCATTAGGTCCAATTCTGATATAACAACAGTTATCAGACTTATGTATCAGCTTGTACACAGTCTCCAGTTGTTTATTGAGACAGAGTAGCTGTTGAAATGCTCATCATGTGATCTGTTGCTGATGTTAGACTGTAGATTTAGTCTCCCTGACTTCTAAACTCCCTATCAGCTACACAACATGTGTTCTATACAGAATAAGTTGACATCATGTTGAGTCGAATCTCAACCAATCAGCTGTTGAATCAGCTGAGAGGCCGGCGTTTCCCAGCATGCTCTGGGTCCACCTGGGTTTTGCAGTCGGTGTAAAGCAACTGCGCCGCCTGCGTCTCAAACCAGCGACTGCCTTGCTCTCGTGAGATTATTGATGCCCACGCGTGTATGACTTCAGAGCAAGTCGGGAATGTGATGGATGGATGGATGGATGGATGGATGGATAGATATTTATTGATCCCAATAAAATGGAAAATTATAGTGTTAAAGCAGCAAAATCAGTCATAGAGCACAGACTATAAATATAAATGAAATACTAGGATACAAAATACATACATACAATATACATGAAATAGGAATATTAGAAATATTTGACAATATACAAGTTGGAAATACAAAAATGTGCAACTGCTTAAATAGTATGATAAATATGTAAATAAACCAGTTGTGCAGGTTGCACTTAATTATTATATAGACTTAGATATAGACTATATATGAATTATATTATGGGAAGTAATGCCCTCCCGTATGTAGAAAAGTACCGCAGCTGCCTTGTCTATTTTCATATCGCAAAATATATCACAGGAAACAAATATATCGCAACGTCAGTTTTTTTTCCAGTATTGTGAAGCCCTGCTAGCTGACCTGTAAAGACAGCAGCTCTCCACGGCCTCAGAGTTTGAGAGAAGTTTTTTGTTTTTTTGGTTTTTGACATTTGGGAGTCAAGAGGGGAGAGTGGAATTAAAAGAGACAAGGTTCACATAGAGACAAGCCCGACAGGTTAACAATCCCTGTGCCACCGCCAGGCTCCTGCCATCTGGTTGGCTTGTAAGAGAAGCTGTTCCTGCTCAACACAGATCAAGCTATAGGGAGGGGGGTTGGAGGTGGGAGGGTAGGGGGAGGAGGGTTGGAAGTGGGAGGGTAGGGGGAGGAGGGTTGGAGGTGGGAGGGTAGGGAGGGAGGAGGGTTGGAGGTGGGAGGGTAGGGAGGGAGGAGGGTTGGAGGTGGGAGGGTAGGGGGGTGGGGGTAGCAGGGCCAGTTGGTGACAGAACAGTACAGCGCTTGCTGACAGTGACGCTAACAAGGATGGTGGCATCTCACGCCTCGCCGGGAGCAGAGCCTGCAAGCATGACGGACCGCGGGTCTTTCACAGGGTCGTCCTTATGGTAACCAAGACTTCATTAAAAGTGATAGAACAACAGTCTGAGACACAGAGTCTCACCTTTGGGGATGTCACAAAAGAAGATAACAAGAAGTGATTATTTGACAGCAGGTGGGACTTGTACATGGTGACATGTCCGTCTGTTGTAAGTACAAGGATACAGACATTACGTGACATAAGCTGCATGTTCACGTCCTGTTGTCTCCTACAACCTCTGTCACAATGTAGAAAAGAACGGAAAAGGCGAGAATTTGTTACAGGAAGGTTTTTTTAAACCCTCTTGCAGTGTTTTCTCTGCCACTGGATGGTTTAGATGCAGCACCCAAGCCTAAAAAGTATTTTAGTTACTTATATTTGACTCGGGTGCTGCACCTAAACCAAATGAAAGTAACTAAAATACTTTTATCCTGTTTAATGTATGCAGCTCAGCGTAAATTCATTCAGAAAGACCTAACACTAAATCACTGCTCTCTTCCAAAATCAAATCAGCTGTTGGAGGCATTCCCCTGCCCGTTTAAACCAATCAGAATCGGTCATGATTTCCAACGGCCAATCACAGCGTCACAACCCTGCTTTGAATCCGTTTCTCTCCCTGCTGCTGTCAGCTGTCATTTCATACAAAGCGTGCAACCCTCATGTTGTCCTCATGTTGTCCTCATGTTGTCCTCATGTTGTCCTCATGTTGTCCTATATCAATGTTCTTTGTAATTCCCCAAAATAACATGATTGATTCCACACAACGCTCTTTGCCAAGTACAAATCTCTACTTTCATTAATTTTGGGGCGTCTTATTCAATTTTATAGCATTGTAAAACAAATGGAAGTGTTTTTGAAATAGTATTGAGTAAAAGTTGACATATTCCAGTCTGTGATTATCATCAACATCTTTTCCTTTAATTTTAGTCTCAATAATTCCTAATTTCTGCTTTTATAACTCAAACATTAGGTATAATTTCCTATAAATGAGGTTTATTGACCATAAATTCCAAAAATAACTGTAAAATAAAGTTAATAAGTTAGTGTTACGTAGTGTTAAAAATATCAAAGTGACAAACATTGAAAAAAAAGTGTCAAAAGTGTTAAAAAAGGGACAAAAACGTAAAAAAAAAGTTAAAAACAAGAGTGTTGATTTTCAATTTTGCCGGGAACACAAGGGTTAACTCTTTTGACAGGCTTTGATGACATTTCTTTATGCAATTTTTCTTGTTTCTGACGCTTTGTTGACGTTGTTTTTCAAAGTTTTTACATATTTTTCCGTGTATCTTTTACGTTTTTGATGCTTTTTGATGGGTTCTTTCAACGATTTTAATGATTGATTTTTTCCTGGTATAGGGTCCACTTATAATTGACGTTGGTAAAGCAGAACTGTTTTTCCCTTGCACAACAGTAAAAATGAAGAAAAAAAACCTACATTGAACCCCGCAGTTGATAATGTTCTGATTCAAACACTAACTTTCTCTCCCTCTCTCCTCCTTCCTCGGGCGATTCCACCACACATTGTCTGAACAGAGACAGAAGAGAAACATATTGCTCCTATTAAACACCGGCGTTTGGGTTTTCCATAGAAAGCAGCGAGTGTGTTTCCATTGGAGCGCGGTGATGTACTGGAGATGATGGCTTTGGCAGGCGGCAGACAGGAAGCTCTTCTGATGAGCGAACACTCGGCTGGAGGAGAAAGGGACGAGAAAAGGCATGAAAAATGATGCAGCGTTTAGCGTCGCTTGGCACCGCTGCCGCGGGTTCATTGAGTCAGAAGCAACGAGGCCGTCTTTGTGGGGTGTGACTGTCACCGCCTGTTGACAGATTGCATTCTGGGTCCTCCGAGAGAAGCACAAGAGAATGAGATAATGGTTGAGAAATAAAAGTCTCCCAAACTGTGGAAACAGACAAAATATTGTGACATAAACTGCCAGTTTAAGGTAAAAAATATTCAGCTACACCACAAAAACTGCTACCAAAAAAGAAATGTCACATTTTCACCCTCACATAACTGAACATATTGGTTTTTGAAAAGCTGTATTGATCTGCAGGCAAATGGCATTTTTGGCATGAAACATCGCTGCTTGGCACTTTATGCAAGAAGCTGACAATCTGGCCTTCAGAAGTCAATAAAATGGTTTCCACAAGGGGCCAGACAGCGCTTCCTCCCTCACATTGGGACATTACGTGATTGCTGTTAATTCCCTCATCTAATTGTCTTGTCATCAGAGGGGATTTGTCACTTGAGCTGAGCGGTACTTTCAAATCAATACATTTCGATCTTGGGAGTCACGGAGGTAGCTATCGTAAAAAGAGATCAAAACATTTACCTCTGTCTGTTCTCCTGCAGTTGGCTACCAATTCCTTAATTAAATGTTACACATTAAGTTGATTATAACCACGTTTTTTCCCCACATAGAGGAATGTCTGGCGCCCCCCCCCCCAAAAAGAGGTTTGAAAATCACCAGCACTGAAATGATAAGAACTGAAAATTACCCCCAATTTCCACCGGGTGCGGAACGGCGGCGGAGTCATTAGATTTCCATTAAAATCAATGTGTGTCTTCAGACTGTCGTTTTGCAGCCAGTGGAAATACACACCTTAACTAAAAGAGAGACGAAGCAGCGGATCCTGCCCTGGACTGACCATAGCTGTAGATACTGTTATCTAAATGAATGCTGCACATTAAACTTAGGGCTTGGGACTCAACATTGAGGTTAGCCTAGGGCCGTTTATTACATACGCTGTTTGGCATAGTAAAATGCATATCAGCCTTATGTGAATGAGCTGGCCTGGTCAACTCAGATGCTGTAGGCATGATTCCTCTATAAATCATCGTTTTAAAATGAATAAATTGGACATACATGTGCAAACAGTAACATTCACAGGATCGGGGAACTGTCCAAACTGAGTGACTACCTTTGCTATAGGCCAGTAAACCTATCAAGAAACAGTGTTTTGACAGCGGAGTTGTCATTTTCAAATAATCTGTTGTTGTACATTTAGCATTTTAAGTAACATTTTTATGTGTCAGTTTTTGAAAAAACTTTAAAAGATTAACAATAATTTGTAGGTCCCCTTGCATTGACTCTGAGGACCCCCTAGGGGTCCCAGACCCCCTGTTGAAGATCCCTGCATTAAAGTCAATGTGTGTATTGAGACTGCCGTTCTGCAGTCAGTGGTCTAGAAGAAGTCTCCCAGCTGATCCTGCCTTGGACTGACTAGAGCTGGAGAAACCGTTATCTAGATGATGGGACCTTACCGAGCTGCTGCGCATGTGTCACCCCCAACAAAGATAGTATAGAAGGGAGATGTCTCACTCTGGAGCTAAAACACACAGGGTAAAAAAAATATGGTGTCTTTTAAAAATGAAACCATACAAACCTATTCTGGGTCAACCTCAAAATGCAATTATGAACCTGAAATTAAGCATAATATGGGCGCTTTAACCCTTGTATTGTCTTCACTTTTGGGCCCCTCTCGTATCTCTCTTATATGGACTTATATGGGGTTTTAAAATCAATTCTGAAAATAAAATGTTCCTTCATAATTCATTAACAAATATTGTCTTTATCTCAAATTCAAACAATTGAGATAACATAGTATAGTACTCTACTAGCACACAATAAAAAATGGAAGTGGGATTCGTTTTATAATTCATGTTAAAAATCCACTATTGATAAAACATAAGTGGTAAAATCCAGAATAATGTTCTGAATTGAGTCAGGAATACATGTTAATCACAGAAAATAAGGTAAGGCCGTTGATTACAGGTAGAAATAAATGTCACTTCACATTTTTCTTCTTGTAAAAATTTGACCCGAATACCATACAAGGGTTAATATACTATTTTCTGAACACCTCTTCCCCGGGCTTAAGCAGTAAAAAGTAGGACCGGCTGTATTTATACAGTAAACAATGTTGGCTTTGCCCTGCAGTAGGACAAACTGGTCAAGTGGTTAATCTCCTCACTATCACATGTTCCCTCCAGGCATTTTCCTCCAATGATGATTGTAGCATCACAGGAAAACTGCCAGCAGCTCCGAGCCAATCGTAGCTTAATATAAGTTGATCAAAATCTAGAGTTTGGGGCTATTCTTGGCAATGTCATACACGAGGCAAATTAGTGCATTCCCATGCAAACTGCAAATCTTTATTACCTTCATGGCTGCACGATAGGAGGGCAACGTCCTATAACGGTATTACCTTGCGATAAATAAACAGATATTAACGTTCATTCAGTTCTGCTGCTTTCAGTATTCTGCTAAAACACAACAAATTGCTTGTAGAATTTAAAACAAATACAATTATTTCATACATACACCATCTAGCATGCTTTTATTGAACAAATTGAACATTGAATGAAATATGACAAGGCACCACTGAAAACAACGTGTGCAGTTTTCTACTGGTACTTTCTTTCAACAAATCGGAGTGTCTTCTGACATGTGTTTCTGGCGCCAGTTGATATTGCGACGAGAGAAAAACGATATATATATTGTGCAATATAACTTTGACTCTTGCAGCTCTAAGACCTGCATGTGAGTTGACCCTTGCTATGCCATTCCTGTTCATCTTGACTGGGTACATAGGGGTTGCAAGCGTTTAGCAAAGCTTAAGTAAGGAGCAAAGGCAGAACAGGGAACGAGAGCACTTACACAGAGAATGGAGGAACTTCTCAATCTAAAATCTCCCGTCAGACCAAGACTACATTAATATAGTAATAAGTAGGGTTGTGTTGCAGTCTCAACGGCTAAAACACGTACGTGCATGAAGATCACTTTTGGCTCAAAACTCTGCTTGAAAACCAAAACTTAGCCATTTAAAAGTAGCAAACAGTTGTCTGCATCAACCAGAATATCCTAATCTGCTCTGAAGGTAGCCGTGATTCTGAAGAACCTTCCGATGAAGCAAAATGACTCCGACAATCGTCAGAGTTTGTCTAAATCATTCAAAAAGGGTGGAATGACATTGGAGGAGGGTGAAAAAATGAAGAAAAAGGATGAAATTAAAGCAAACTTTCTGTCCTATCTTATCAGCCTGCTTCAATTCATAGCTCAGTGATGAAAACCCACTGATCCCGCTGTCTAGACACACTCAAAGAGTGTATTAGCAGAAAGCTTTGAGTGGCGACCGTAGCAAAGCATTGGCAGTTGCATTGCAGTGTTTCTGTGGAACAAGACACTAAATTAGACACTGAACGCTGCAAGGACAAGGACAAGAACATAAACAGGAGCATGAAAAAGCTTCCTTGAACGCGTGGGATCTATTTCAGAGCATTTTGCCCTCAGCTAGACTCCCCACCTCTTTCCTGGTTACAGAACACAGTGTTCCACATCATGGCCGTACGGGGCCAGAACAGTGGCAACAGAAACGGTCGTTGAACAGCACGCGGGACATTTACTGTTCGGATTTCTCTAAGCTACATCTAGTTTGCCCCAGACACAGTGCAGGTAGGGGTAATGGAGAGGTTTCGAAGGGAAATGACGGCTGACGTGTGTTTAAAGGTCCCATGACATGCTGCTCTTTGGATGCTTATATATAGACCTTAGTGGTCCCATAATACTGTATCTGAAGTCTCTTTATATAGACCTTAGTGGTCCCTAATACTGTATCTGAAGTCTCTTTATATAGACCTTAGTGGTCCCTAATACTGTATCTGAAGTCTCTTTTATATAGACCTTAGTGGTCCCCTAATACTGTATCTGAAGTCTCTTTATATAGACCTTAGTGGTCCCTAATACTGTATCTGAAGTCTCTTTTATATAGACCTTAGTGGTCCCTAATACTGTATCTGAAGTCTCTTTTATATAGACCTTAGTGGTCCCTAATACTGTATCTGAAGTCTCTTTTATATAGACCTTAATAGACCTTATAGACCTAATACTGTATCTGAAGTCTCTTTTATATAGACCTTAGTGGTCCCTAATACTGTATCTGAAGTCTCTTTTATATAGACCTTAGTGGTCCCCAATACTGTATAGTCTAGTGTGTTCTTCCCTCTAGTAGCACAATCTACATGCTGGAAAAAGCTGGGGTGTACAGACTTTAAGGACGCCTTGTTAAAGTCCCCTGCTACAATATGTATCCCCTCCAGCTGATTGCGCTCCAGTTTGCTGGCTATGGTAAGCAGGTGAACCCAACTTGTGCTAACGTTAGCATCGGGGGCTATGTAGACTACACTTTCATTTTCAAGAACAACCACCACAAAGTCAAGCTTCACCCCTTTATATGTACCAAGCAAAACATGGTGTTGAAATACTTCCCAGAAGCCCAGTGTTAGAGGGTAGGCATGTCTTCCTTCATTCATTTAATATGACTGCTTGCAGTTACTGTAAGCCAACTTCACGTACATACCTGCAGATGTTTCTTGAAGTTGGACGTCTGCATTTCCGACGTTGATAGCATTTTGACCGCTGGCAAACATTATTTGCATTGTACAGTTATGTTCAAAACCCTTCTAAGATTTTTTTTGTGTGAAATGAACTGAACAGCTGAGGCTGAAAAACAGCAAAGAAGACTCCACCAAAAAAACCATGCCAAGAAATAAATGATTATTCAACATATAGCCTAGCTTTTTACAGAAAATATTCAGGCGTAACCCCCAATGTAATAGTTAATATTTTCATAGGTAAGTGTGATTTAATTACACGTTTTCCCCCAGTAACGGATTACCTTTATGTTGTATTTAATTCTGAACACAGCAACTCCTCAAAACTGGCAGAGACTAAATGTCCTGCTGCGGTTACCCTGTATAACATATTCATTGAAAAACACATAGGACAAATATGAAGGATGTGTAACAATACAGAGAAATTAAAGGAGAACAATAAGGGCGGCTGAGTCAGAGACGATAGCTGAACCTGCCTTGTCTGTACAGCGACGAGCTCTTCAAACCATAAAGGTTGATTGTGAAGCGACCTTCAGACTTCACATACAACTTCGGAAAATATAATCAACAAACTGCTGTGTATGATTGTAGTCCAACAAATTAAATCTTCTAATCTTTTCCTTTTTGCATTTCATGTCCATGGTTTTCACATTTCAAATTTAATTGGAGGCACTGCAGAAAAACTACTGGAGGTTGTCACCTGTTCTCGCACACACACACACACACACACACACACACACACACACACACACACACACACACACACACACACACACACACACACACACATACACATTTAAATTCCATTTGCCCCGTAAAGCTCCCCAAACTCCTCTTTTTAATTCTTCCCTTCAAAACCAAAGCCAGGCGAGCCACTCATGATCTCAGGATCTTTTCCTTTTTGCTTCGTAATGCAAATGGATATCCT
Source organism: Etheostoma nigrum (assembly GCA_029931835.1). NCBI lineage: Eukaryota > Metazoa > Chordata > Actinopteri > Perciformes > Percidae > Etheostoma > Etheostoma nigrum. The sequence goes on from CM057249.1 coordinate 2,038,895, forward strand.
TGTTCTACAAACGGCTTACTGAACGGCTCAGAGAGGAGGCTGACACTTCCCATTGGTTTCCTGCAAGAAGAAAGGTAAACGAGTTCCTCTTTTGCTGAAAGCCTGAGACCATCCTGTGATGCTCTAATTTCTCACAATACAGGAAAGAGATTCTGGAGCACGGAGAGAAGGAGTTTAAAGCCACACCACATCTCACCTGCCACAATCACAAAGTAGATATGAGCACCCTGTCCCTATTATTTGAGACCAAAGGCCATTTGGTCCAATATAATTACTTTTAAAGTGACCATATTATAAAAAGAAATCACCTTTTTCTGGAATTTGGGTATTTTGTGTCTCTGGTGCTTCCACGCACATACAAACTTGGGAAAAACTATCCATGGTGTTCTGAGTGAGATCCGGTTTCTGAATGTCCTCTGTCTTCAGTCTCCGGATGAGCTGGTCAACATCTGCACGGCTTTCTACGTCACTAGAGACGAGGTGGCTAACCCTAGCATGCTAGCTGGTTCTCAATGGCAAAACACTGCTACAACAGCCACTAGTTGACCATAATCTCCAAAAGAACTACTTCCTGTCCCTGTTCTGCAGGTATTCCACAAGTGTCCCTGTTCTAGAAGAGGACTGACCAAAGCTGGAGAAAGAGTTATCTAGCTGATGGAGGTTACCGAGCTACTGAGCATGTGCAACTCCCAACAAAGATAAAATAGAAGTGAGATGTCTCACTCTGGAGCTAAAACAGAGACCTAAACACACAGGGTGAAAACAGGATCTGCAGCAATGTGCAGTACAACAAAAATATGATGTTTTTTGAAAATGTAACCATATAAACCTATTGGTACAAGCTCAAAATTCAATTATGAACCCGAAAATGATTAGAATATGGGCGCTTTAACAAAGTTTGACCATGTTAAAGTCAAGTAAAATCAGTTTCAGCAGCTAGTTGGGACTCTTATGGGGGCATCCTGATAGCTGAGTGTTTGAGGCAACAGTCAGGGTTAGACATAGGGCTAAATAATGTATATATACACACATAATAAAAAATTCTATAATGGTACAGATTCAGATACCACAACTTCGCAGGCTGTTCCTGAAAGATATCTTTTTTCATACCAATTTGATAAAACAAAACAAAATTACAACATTACGCAACAAGGCACCAATCTATTTATATACAGCCAATCACAAGCATTTTAGATCTTAGTACAGTAAAAGCTTCCTGAACGCTTTTTGGATCACTGACTGATGAGACTTACTCCTTACGTATTGAAATTGGGTATTGAATGAGGAGGCATTTTTTGATACTATTTTTTTGTACCAACACTAAGTATTAAACGTGGGGTCGAGGTTGAAAAAATGCAAATGTTGGAATTTTTAAATGCAGGTAAGTGATGCGACGCAAAATCCAGTCGGCTGCATGAAAGTCAGACGTGCTACACGCCCATCCACCACCCACTTTCCGCCCTGCTCCATTAAAGGGCACTCCCTGGTTCTTGCATAAGTACTGAAGGTTGCATTGATTGCAAATTGTGAGGCGTGGAATCGTCCAATTAGGGCGTAATTCCTCAGGATAGGAGGCTGGAAGGAAGATTTTTGTAGCTGTAGCCATATTTCTATGTAAGATAGTCCCTCCTGTCTAGTTCCACCAGTGAGTAACGGCAAAAGGGACATAAATGATTCAAAGCTGTTATTAAGGGCTGTTCATTTTTGCGTTTTATCTATAAAAAGTTATAAAATGAGCTCATTTATATGCAAATGTAGAAATGATTTCGAGGATTGCTGCCTTTACATGTCAGACCACGCATTAACATGCATTTCATATCAGCTTTGAGTCCAGATGGGATTTAAAAGGGACGCAGATTCTTCTCTGAGAACAGATCTGAGATCGGGTTGCTGAGATCAGGCCACAATCGCAAGAATGCATTTCACGACTCATTTATGAAAAACTGAGAACTGCATTGAATGCATTGCATTAAGAAAAAGTGAACTGAGTCAAATGGAATCAAGCCAAACTTCCTTGGTGTGAGTAAAGTGCCGTTGAAATCTTTGCTATCTGTTGAAATGAACTTAACATAGAAAGAGCACAGACCTGTGCTGTCGGCAGCTGATAAGCAAAGCGCTGTGGTGTGTGTGTGTGTGTGTGTGTGTAAGCCTCGTATCTGCTGTTTGATTAGCGTTGTTGGGATTGTTGCTGCTGAATGCCAGACACTTCCATGCGATGAACCGTTTGGCAGATGCAGACTGATCAACGTGTCAGCGCTGGCAGTTATACAGCTGAGCTGGGAGTTGTATGTATGTGAGAGAGCAACAGACAAAGAGAGACTCATTAGGTCTGTGCATGTGTGTGTGAATACAATGTTTCATACTTTTGCATATAATGTGCAAAAAACAGCATTGAAAACGTCAACTGGAAAACATGGAATACACACGTTTATCTAGTTTTTACAAATACATTAAACAAAAATGTGAACACATCTTGTGTATGTGCATAAATCTTTACTAATATATATATATATATATATATATATATATATATATATTAAACTAAAACAATCCCCCTCACATGTTCCCAAAGCCTGTACAAATGTACACAAAAGTATATATAGTGGCTTGAGAAAGTTTACCCACCCAGGCTAAAGTTGATTAAAAAGAGGAATAAAAAACATCTTTTGGAAATTGATCTTAATGCCTTAAATAAAAAAACTTAGGAAAATCCAACTTTTAAGGACACCAATTTTCTTTGTGAATGAATAATGTATTTTAAATAAATAAATGTTCTTCCATAAAATACAGGGGGCATAAGTACACACAAAGTTCACTATGCCTATCTCTAGGTATGGCGAAGGGTACGTGATGACGTGGGGGGGGGGGGACTACTTTATCAGGATGCAGTATCCTGATCCATGAAATAACTGGCCTTTAGAGATAAAAATCTTCCTGCCTCTATGGGAATTTAACAATGGAGGGTGTATAGTTATGTCCCCTGTATTTTAAGGAAGAACATTTATCTAATTACGATACATTATTCATTCACAAAGAAAATTGGTGTCCTTAAAAGGTTGGATTTTCCTCATTTTTTGAATTAAGGCATTAAGCTCAATTTCCAAAATGTTTTATTTTATTCCTCTTTTTAATCAACTTTAGCATGAGTGTGTTAACTTTCTCAAGCCACTGTAAACTGGGCTGTCTGTACTTTTGGCATTATCCTTATACATAAATGTCTGTTTCTGTTAAATGTTCAATAATATTAAACTTGTCTTGCATTTTTTCTTTTATATTCTTAAACAATATGTCAGAGAGGGAAGAGGAGAGACTCTGTTATGACAAACAGCAACGCCTTTCCGTCACCATAATAAAAGCTTGGGAGTCGTGTCACAAATCTCCTAGCAACCGTGCCTGGAAGCATTATACGGGCTCAGTTAAGACTCTGCACTAATTAAGAATTGTACTCTATGACAACCAGACTCCACGCTCCTCTGGTAAAGCTGCCAATCACAGAAGCATCTCATTAGCAAAGAAGCTGCTAATGTGAAAGAAAGACGGGACCTGTTTACGTGAAGGTGGTGAACAACAGCTGACAAGTTAATTGCTAAAATATAGATTGTGGAACTTTAGTGAGAAAGAAAAAGACATTCCCAGATGTGTTTTTTAAAAGGTAAATTCAAACTTATTTATAGAGCCCCAATTAACTATTAATAACATTCCACATAAAGTGCTCAAAACTATGATAAAAGAAAATGTAAAGAGAATGCTTATAGCTCAAGTAGCTTAGAATCTAACATAAAGTTCTTACATCCATAAGATTAAAAAAGAGAAAAGTCAGTGGAGCTGATCAACAAATTGAGGGTAAACGCAAGGCTAAGAGCTTCCATTTTTGTTTCTCTCCTGTCCAAAGGGACAATATTCCAGAATTGTGTTCCATAATTGCAGAAGATAGTTCCCCATAGGGGTTTCAGTTTTTGCTACTAAGCAGAAAAGTTAATGGATCTGAGGAATCTTGTAGTGATATATCTATATAGCATATCAACGACAGTCAGGGACAAGTCCATGAAAAGATTTATGAACAAGGAATGGGATGATAAAATATATCCTAAGACTGACTGGAAGTCAGAACAAGGACTTGATGTGATTGCTTTCATTTATAACAGACTGATCTGTTCTTTGAATAATGGACTGCGGCCTAAATGGTGTTCCTTATGTGCAACTGGAAAGTTAAATAAAAGTGAATGATAACTCCCAGTAAGTGAAGTAATGTGCTCAGATATATTTAACTGTGAGTACAATTTATCGATTTTCCTTTCTTGGACCAATAACTGGAACCTCAAGTACTTTTTTGGGTTGACTTGGATAGAAATTGGGGCCATTAATACACCAATATCAGTATAAATGGCTATATAGAGTTGGGTGTATTGCATAGCAATAGCTCATGAATGATGACCTGTGGTGTTAACATTTTAAACAAAACAAAAAATAAGTGGACTCAGAATTGAACCATGTGGCACTCCATGATGAGTAGTCAATGGGTCAGATTAACATGTTGGAATTTAATTGGAAACCACATTTGACTTTCTTAAACAAGCAGTTGCTAAGACTAGTTGAGATCATATTGATTTTTTTGCAAGACTGTACGACGATTGTACGACTGCTGCTGTTTTTCAGAAAATGGTTGAAAACCAAACCATTTAGCAGATTTGGTCAACGGGCACAAAGCTAAATAAAAACTAATTAATTAAGAATGTTGTCAGTAAACACATTCTAATGTTTAATGTTTAATTTAGAGGATATCAGACATAGGCTGTTCCTCTCTGAAGAAGACAAGACAAATGCCTAAGACAAATGATCAGCGCTCAGCCTCAAAAGCAGAGAAATTATATTCAGAGTAAGGCCAATACAGTTATGATCTAGTTCTGCCACAAAAAGCCAAATACTGTGTTTTCAGTCTATGAGAGGGTGGTAAATATTTGGTGAGTGTGTGAAATTAAACATACATTAACATGCACGTAGTGGTTGCAATTTAAGCATCATGGGGTCCAAATGAGTAAAAAATAACAAAAAATAACCGGCTAAAGATGCATGCAAAGCTACACCTCAAGGTATGTGCTGAACAACTGGAAAATGTATTCACTGACATATTCAATCTATCGCTACATCAGTCAGTGCTTCAAGAAGTCCACCATTGTTACTGTTCCTAAGAAGCTAAAAGTCCTCTGTTGGATCCTGAACTTCCTGACTGGCAGACCCCAGGTGGTACGAATGGGCAACATCACATCTACCTCACTGATCCTCAGCACTGGATCCCCCCAGGGCTGTGTTCTGAGCCCGCTCCTGTACTCTCTTTTTACCCACGACTGCGTGGCAATTCACACCTTCAACGGCATCATAAAGTTTGCTGATGACACCACCGTCATAGGCCGGATCTCTGATAACGACGAGACGGCCTACAGAGACGAGATACGATCACTGTCTCGGTGGTGCCAGGATAACGACTACAGGAAGCAGCGGCGGGGAGACCACGCCCCCATTCTCATCAACGGGTCTGTAATCAAGAGAGTCAGCAACCTAAAGTTCCTCGGGGTCTACATCAGCGATAACCTGATCTGGTCTCTCCACTCCAACACTGTGGTAAAGGAGGCAAGGAAACGGCTCTTCTTCCTCCGACAGCTAAGGAGATTCAGCATGGACGCGAGGATACTCTCCACCTTCTCTAGATACACTATTGAGAGTGCCCTGACCGGATGTGTCACCGCCTGGCACGGCAGCTGTACCGCCCTCGACCGTAAGGCACTACAGAGGGTGATTAAAACAGCGAAGCGCATCCCGGGGACTAACCTGCCGTCCCTGCAGGATCTCCACACTGACAGGTGCAGGAAGAGAGCCAAGCAGATCGTTTCTGATCCCAGCCACCCATGCCATGGACTGATCAGCAAGCTGCCATTGGGCAGAAGGCTCAGAAGCATCCAGTCCAAGACCAAGATTAAAGGATAGCTTCTTCCCACAAGCCGTCAGGCTACTCAACTCACAATAAACTTTACACTGTATACATAGCTACCCTGGACTTTCCCTATTGTTATTTGTATGCACACTACCACTTTGCACTGTACATAGCTTCATAGCTACCAATGGACTTTGGTTAACTGTTATTTATAGGATTATAGGTTGTTTTATTTGTATTTATTACATAGTTTCCTTTATATTATTATTATTGTTGCTCTGTTGGGGAGGGCGGGATACAAGCATTTCATTGCATAACTTGTTATTGTACTGACAAATAAACACCTTGAGACCTTGAAACCATCTCTGCCATGGGCTGACTAATCTTGCTTGTTATCACTGTGATAGCATTCCTCAGCTACAGTTTAGTGCAGACATTTCCTTAAATACTCGACAGAGATTGGACTCTGCAGTTCTGTTATTTAACTTTTAAACCAGAGTTTAAATGATGAAGCAGGGTTGGATGGATGGATGAGGGCTGTGGTTAGGGAGAGGTAGGATCTGATAAGTGAGCCGTTGCCCGTCAGCAGAAAATTATCAGGGATGAAACTTCCAGCGAAAGTGAAAGGGGGATTTTATGGACAACCAGGCGAGACGATGGGAGTGCAGAGAGAAGTCATGTCACGTCCAACCACTCAAGTGTAGCGAGAGGAGTGTGTGCCTGAGAGAGAATATGTGTGTGTGTGCCTATAATCATGCATTTTCTAACCTGGTGCTTGTTTCCTGCAGAGGAGAGAGAGAAGTAAAGGCCAAATTTGAAGGACTGCGGTGGCTCGTTTCGCTCTGCAGCTGTGTTTAAGTTTGTGATCCACAGCAAGAGGAAGTGCTTTAATAGATCACTGAGAAATTAGCAGAGTATTGAAATATGAGCTTTGGAGACAGTCAAGACAGATAATGGCCATTTGAACTGGAATTCCAAATCCCTAGGACACATTTATTAAGCCATTTTCTCAATGTTTGCATTGAAATTTTGATTGGCATCTTTTCAAACTACTGTTTGGACAAAAGACACTGAGCTCTGTTATGTCTACCCAGTGAAATAAACAAATCAGAATCAGCTTTATTTGCCAGGTGTGAGGACACATACGCGGGATTTTGCTTTTTGGATTATATATTGTTCACAATGAACTTACTCATACAAAACAAACAACAAAAACAAACAATATATACACATAAAAAGAAACAATATAGACAGGTTGAGGCAATAGTGCAATGAAGAGTGCAAAGTATGCAGGAGTAAATTATTTGTATGATAAATTATTATTTTAATTACAGAGCATGATAAATGGTAGTAAGTAGTAGTAATGACTTGAAAAGTATAACATATTGAATTGGATACAGAAAAACTAAATCACAAATATGATTGATTATTCATACATATGTTGACACTGAATGAAAAGGCTACCAACAACTTTAATGACACAAGGAACCACGCCGACTGTTTTGATTTTACAGGTTTTTTTTAGCGTCATTGTTGAATCGATTGCTGCCTGCCTTTATTCACCAAGGATCCTCATTTTTCTTTTCCTTTGTTCTTTCAGTTGTAGGGCTTAATTTCTTCAGAGGCCTCTGTCTTTTATGTACACAGCTCTTACCCAGTGCACCGAATTGGTCCCCAAGACTCATGTTATCACGTAGCAACCTGATAGACTGAACTCCCACGTAATTATTGTTTGATATATTACTGAATATACTGTGTTCTCTTTGTGCGTTTGCAGAGACCCATTAGTCTAGACGTTGCAGGGCAATAATTAGAAGATCATGTTTGGCAAGAAACATATCTTAACTCTGAACAAAATGCACTTTTTCTTAAATTCCCCTTTAAAATAGGGCTGCAGAATAAGAGGAAAATATCTAATTGCGATTATTTTCACTGATATTGCGATTGCAATATGCATCCCCCATATTGGAGGGAATGATAATTTTTGTTTATCAAAATTGTCATTGAAAAACAACATTTTCTATGAATTTTTGCGAGGATCTGTACCAAATAAAGATTTTTTCTTCAGATTGTAGGTAGGCATGGGCCGGTATGATAACCTTCTGCAAAAATATCACGGTTTCCCATTACAGCTTTAAAAAGATATTTTTTTTAAATGTCTCGGTAAAAAACTAAATGTTTTTCCACTGAACACAATGTATTTTATTTTATTTCTGGCCCTAAACTGCAGTTTCTCTCTTTGAAGACTGATAAATAACCGCTCATACTTGAGGAAAATGTTATTGGTTTTGAAACCTAGACTTTTTTAAACCGCGGTATACCTTCAAACCGTAACCGACCCATGTCTAAACTGTAGGATAGGATTTGTAGTCCGGTACGTCTCTGAAGCACCACAATAATTAATCCAGAACGGGTTGACACATATTTGGCTTTTAACAAAAGAAGCGCCTCCCCTCTGCAATTTTAACATTGCACTAGTCCATGTTGCGATTTTGGTAAAATTGCAATTAATAGTGCAGCCCTACTTTAAAAGCACACATATTTTAAAGTATAACATCACTATTCTGACCGCCAAATACATTTTAAGATTGAAAGTCCATTTTTTACCTTGAAAATCTGAATTTAAAATGAATGGAAGGCCCTGGCGGTGCTCAAATCACAGAAAGTTTAACATCTAGAATTAAAGACAATAGAGGACACTCAATGTTGATTAGGACCGTGTGACCTGGTCAAAAGGTCCAATCCAGTACCAAGTGGACCTTGAGGTAAGGTGAGTTTTTTTTTTAAATCAGGCAACATCCTGGTACTTTGAGCAACTGGTAGAAACACACACTGGATCTCCTTCATGCCAGGCTCTAGACTAACTGAGCATTACTCCCTAAGCCACCGTTTGCTAATGTGTGCTTGCATTACAACACGGGAATAGATCCTTTCAGACCAAGAAACATAGATAAACTTTTAGGAGGCGCTCCACTTGAGCATCTCGAGATATTACAGATAATAAATGTGGTGATTGTGCAGCAGGTCCAGAGGGAAGAAAGAAGAGCACAGTGCGCTGAGTAAAGTCATCATCTGTGCGGAGGTTCAGCGTAGTATAGACACACCGCGGAGCTTATGAAGATCTTATTTCTTTCTATAACTTAAGGCACAATCTCCAGCGGCCTCATTACGAGTATCATATAAATACATAGCCTGGGACCTTGATATGTTTAATAATTCAACTGCTGCTTCTCTCTTCCTTCAGACTGCAGCTGCCGAAGTCAAGTCAGGAAGATGTTGATAATACTGAGTGGAGTACACTGCTCCTGTGTGAGTAATAGCATTGGGCAACTGGATGAATACATTGGGAATCGCCCATGGACGGTCGGTGGAAATTCCCTTGCTTATACAATGGTTTTTTGACACTTCTTACCTGGATAATGCATAAAAAGTCACTTGCCTATACCATTTTCTTTTTTACTGTTATTACCTTGATATAACATAAAAACTCTAAGTAGTGCAACGATCATGTGACTACGCAGAGAAAGGCACTGACAGAAGATGATGTGACTATCAACAAAAAAAAATATACCAAAGTCGTGTTAAATAGTTATTTTTGGAAAAGCATCAGACGGTCTGATTAAAGTATTTATACCTCTAATGAGACCACATTTACTCACACGACTGAAAGCTACATTACCTTTTGTGGTCACCAGGTGGTAGAAGCTGATGGGCCAACCAACCAGACATATCACCTGATAAAGCTGTTATGGCTAACCTAGCAAACACATAAAAAAGGAAGAAAACAAAAAGATTAAAGTGAACTACATCTGGCGGTGAACTTAAATAGAACCACGCTTGTTTGTTAGACTGAAACACTTAATCTTAAGTCATTTAATTTAAGTAATTCATTTTGTTGCTAAGGTCATTATGTGCATGAACTAACCGATATCATGCTCGCTTGACGCAAACATGCTAGCAATAACCAACCAGTATAGCCTGCCGAGCTTACTAATTGAACTTATTCTTTTTATATAAGAGACATATTTGTACCATTGACTCCTATCTCACAACTTATCGCCTCTTTGTAAAGCAATTTCCCCTCCAAGGGAGCAGGTTGATATAAGATTAGATGGCAGCATCATGGCAAATTTGATAGCTTCCTCCATTTTGGACTCTCGCTGGCTTTCTGCTCCTTTTAACCCTCATGTTGTCCTCATGTTGTCCTCATGTTGTCCTGTATCAATGTTATTTTTAATTCCCCAAAATAACATGATTGATTCCACACAACGCTCTTTGCCAAGTACAAATCTCTACTTTCATTAATTTTGGGGCGTCTTATTCAATTTTATAGCATTGTAAAACAAATGGAAGTGTTTTTGAAATAGTATTGAGTAAAAGTTGACATATTCCAGTCTGTGATTATCATCAACATCCATTCCTTTAATTTTAGTCTCAATAATTCCTAATTTCTGCTTTTCTAACTCAAACATTAGGTATAATTTCCTATAAATGAGGTTTATTGACCATAAATTCCAAAAATAACTGTTAGACTAAAGTTAATAAGTTAGTGTTACGTAGTGTTGAAAAATCAAAAAAGTGACAAACATTGAAAAAAGGGACAGAAATGTAAGAAAAAGTTCAAAACATCAATAAAAAGCGTCAACAAAATTGTTGATTTTCAATTTTGACGGGAAGACAACACGAGGGTTAAAGTTGGCCCTTTCATGAATGTTTGCAATTGGTCGTCGGTGCATGTTCACGTGTTAAAATTCACCAAAGCTGAACTGAAGTCAACAGCTCAATGTGGATTTTCTTCTTTTTCCCCCCAATGAATCCACGTCTTGACAAATCCCTTAACATGACGTAATTCCAGTCTGAAATGCTGACCCACTGAGAGAACAGCTCCTCTTATTTCTCAGCAGAGAAACATGTCTGGCAAACAGTCACATTGACGTATCACAGGAACAGAGCGGTTTAAAATGCAAGAACTTTGAGCATCATTGTAAAAAAATCAAAGACAAAAGAAGAGAAAACCGTAAAATCACAGCTCACCAAGACAAACAGTGCACTACTTTAAATGGAAAATCATGCTTTGACGCTAATGGATCGATTCAAACTCATTGACTCAGTGGACGTATCCAGCTGTATTGTATCAATCCCTCCAGGATTTCATGACAATCACAACAGTTCACTCAAATTTAACCAATCACTGTGAATTCGGTGCGACTTGCACATTTGACCAAACACAGCAAATAAAAAAAAATATCCGCAGTTTCTCCGCGACTTCAACCAATCCCAGCAGTCCTACGTGCTAGACTTTGCATCAGTATGAACCCTGAGAGCCACTGACGGAGAGGGAGTGAGAACGGGTTGATGTCACACCTACATCGGCAAATTCATGTCCTTGTTTCTAATATGAAGACGAGACGTGTGTGACTCGAACATCTCACATTTACCAACACAACACACAGCGAAAGACTGCAAAAACATGCCAGACTTGTGTAGATTTTAACATCAATGTACGACTTTTCACTCTGATGTCGCTGAAAGCAGCTGCTGTTTCAATCCTGTCGGCTCTCTGCAGCCGGCGGGGATGCTTAGTCTCCCCCTCCCCCCAACGCGACTGACGCATGCCTAGCCTTCTTTCATTTCCTGAAAAACAGTCAATGCCAATGAATCAACCACTAACGCGTTCCTGACAGATTTCAGAGCAGCAGCAGTCTTCTTGGTGTTCCAACAGAACAGAAAGAAGGATCACACACTCAGTGAAGAGATTTTCCTGTTTAGCATCTTGTGTGAAGTAGCGTTGGTGTCTCGCAGAGCCTGTTGCAGCTAGTGTTCGGCTTGGCCTAATAACTGCACAGACACACAGCTCCCTGCTGCACTCCACAGTTCTGTTGTCTCGCCAGTGTTGTTTGCAAAGCCTTCTGTGGCAATCTGTGATCATCTCACTTTATTTTATTAATTTTTTTAGCAATGGAGAAATGTGTGGCATGTTGAGTTTCAAGCTTTATAACTTCCAAAGCACACTATTTTGTGCGAGTACTCAATTCAATCATCACAAGTTGTTCAAAAGTTCCATTTACAAGGATTTTATCATAAAATTCAGAATGTATTATTATTATTATTACACAGCACAGCTCCTAAAAATCATTCAAAGCTGAAAGATCCGAACTCTTCTGGCAACAGATCACTATAATAATATAATAATAATGATCTTACGTGGTCAAGAGTGGTATTGCCTGTGGGTTTTATATATCACTACTGCTTCTTGAGCAATTTCTCTATGCAAGGCCTTTGACTCTTTGTTTAGTCTCTAGGCATCAAGTCACGGTTAGAGTCCGACCGATGGAGGATTTTTAAGGCCGATACCGATACGAATATTTGCCTAACATTAGTTATTTGTAGTTATTCATAAGTTTTCACTAAAATATGATATTTGTTTTATTGTCATAAAAGAATAGAGGAACATCAAAATATATTAAAGTTCTGATACATAAAATGTATAAAAATACAAACTTAAGATATGAAACTTAAAGTCCTTTGAACAAAAACACATTAACAAAAAAAAATCTGTGTTGCCAACAGGGACGTTGTAGAGCGTCCTCTGGTGGACAGACTATGCAACGCCATCACTAACAGGGACGATGTAGAGCGTCCTCTGGTGGACAGACTATGCAACGCCATCACTAACAGGGACGTTGTAGAGCGTCCTCTGGTGGACAGACTATGCAACGCCATCACTAACAGGGACGTTGTAGAGCATCCTCTGGTGGACAGACTATGCAACGCCATCACTAACAGGGACGTTGTAGAGCGTCCTCTGGTGGACAGACTATGCAACGCCATCACTAACAGGGACGTTGTAGAGCGTCCTCTGGTGGACAGACTATGCAACGCCATCACTAACAGGGACGGTGTAGAGCGTCCTCTGGTGGACAGACTATGCAACGCCATCACTAACAGGGACGTTGTAGAGCGTCCTCTGGTGGACAGACTATGCAACGCCATCACTAACAGGGACGGTGTAGAGCGTCCTCTGGTGGACAGAATATGCAACACCAACGCTCATGACATGGTTGACCGTCCGTTTTTATTTTTAAATAAAGACAAGAGTTAGGGCCTGGGAGACAGTGTTCCCCCGCTTGCCGCCCACTGCATTTACATTCTCTAATCTAGTGACAACAGGAACAAGGCAATGAGCTGGTGCCTTATGGGAAAGGTCAAACCTCTAACTAACCCTCTCCCAGTTGTCCCCCGACGCTGCTCTTCACTCTGTAAAAATCCTGCTGTGTCATTGCACTCATGTCTGGCGGTCACTGAACGCCACAGAGCGACCTCACAAGTTTTCTGTAGCAATTAATTACAGTCAGCCGGGCCGGCACATATGGGCCTATTATCATAAGGTCTCATGGGAGGATATTTCCTGCAGCCATTATTCTGTGGGAAGTGACAGGGAACGGTTTAAATGCCAACAGGCTTTTATTTCAGTCCTTTGTTGCTCCTTTAGTCAGCTCAGAGACGAGCAGATTGGGTTTGTTGGTTAGTTTTAAACAACATGTCTGCTTTACAAATACAGCAGAGAGGGATGTAAAGGAGAAGATGGGATGACGTATCCTTGAGTCTTAGATGATCTTGAAGCAATTTTATTCTTTTAATTTACATTTACTGCATGTTTCTAAGCAACCCGGTAAAGAAAAGACACCATGAAAAAGATCACAGGTTAACAAGCTTTTGTGCTCCGGTTTCCTCCCACCATAAAGACATGCATGCTAGGTAACTAGGTATACAGTTGAAAATTAGCCAACTGGCTAACACTGGCACATTTACAGAAATGTTAATTAAAGAAGCATTCGGCTCAATTTCCATATGTAGCTCTGTTTGTAAATTTGGAGTGCTGTCGGTAGCGAGACAAATTAAAACAATTGGTGCAGTCTACACCGTGTTATCCTCCTGCTAGCGTTAGCACCCAACAGGCTTAAACAGGGCAAGTTTTAAACCTGTTTTTAGCCTCTAAACATGTTCAAAATGTCATTAGAAGTGCCTTGCCATGTGCAATTATTCCTACCAAGTGAACACGGTGAATATGACTGCAGTAGATGTGACAGAAAGGCATAAAAGTTGTGTTCATTCAGCCAGTGCATATAAATCTGGTTATTTCCTTTTTTCAGGTGAAGTCCACACTAGTCGAAACACACCTTTTTTTTCAAGACACATCTACAGCAGTCAAATTTGCTGTGTTCCCCTCGGAAGGAATAACTGCACATGGCTGGACATTGGTAATGACATTTTGAACATTTAGAGGCTAAAAACAGGTGTAAAACTTGCCCTGTTTAAGCCTGTTGGGTGCTAACTCTAGCAGGAAGATAACAAGGTGTAGACAGCACTGATTGCTTTAATTTTCCTCGCTACTGACAGCACTCCAAATTTCCAAACAACAGAGCTACGTGTTAAAATTGACTGGAATTCTCCTTTAATGTGCGTTGTCCTAATCAAATAAATACATCTTAGCAAAGCCATGTGTCATATCCACTGTGCCATCACCACCCTTTAAAAAAAGAATAAAATTGCATGCTCTCACTGTTGACTGCATACGAGTACGTAGGAGTCAATGTATTTTAGATCTGCAAAAGGCTTGCAGACAGTCACATTTGCCAAGTCGCTTCAAAATCAATCTGTCAACCTTTTCCAGCGCCAGGGACAGCGGCACTGGCATTCACCGACCAGACGTGATCGAGCTCTTGGTCTTGCTCTTTTGAGAGATGTAAAAAATGTTAAAGTGTTCCTAAAATCCAACTTAGAAAACACTCTTTGAATCTCTATCAGTAAATGGAGGCCCAGACTGTAACATACCTGACGTGTGCCTCAAGTCCAACAAGAATGATTATTACGTGGGGAGATAACGGCTGATTGCAGTCGCCCTGAGAATATGCCAGCTGTAGAGTCTAAGCTCAAGCACTGATGTCTTGACATATTTTGGTTAAGGTAAGAGTCCCCAGATACTAACTCTGGGTGAAATCAGTTTCTTTTGGGCATAATTGTCCTCTGGATGAGTGCAGACTTCAGTGTGCAAAGTCATACTAAAAAAATTAAAACTGGGCTTTAAACAGCGGCAGCCAGACAATGGGGGTCCATGCAATTTTTACAGGATATTACATTTATGTTTAAATGTTTTACATGAAACACCGAGGGTACTTTTAATTTGATGCGATCCCCGCAAATTGAGCTTTTTTTCCAGCTGAACTCGCAGAATTCACCACTTTTCTGCTCCATTTAAATGATTTAGTATTTTCTGTGTTTGTCACAGGAGTGGCGACAGAGACAATTTAGAGTTCATGTATTTGTTTCTCGTTCCACTCTGTTACCTTTTTCTCGGCATCATCCCCCCCCCCCCCGTGTCCCGGCTGAGCATCTCTCTCTTTGCACTGCACTCTCTTTTTTTTCCATATTTCATTTCTCACCCTCTCGTGTTCTCTTGCCTGTTCTCAGTAGGGTTGGGTACTGAAGGACAGCCCCTCGAGATGAAGCATCTCATTTATAAAGGGGGTCCTTAATTAGATTAGATTTTTTTTTTAGATTAGATTCAACTTTATTGTCATTACACATGTACAGGTACAATGCAACGAAATACAGTTTAGATAGTTTAGAGAGTCTCCGAGCCGCAGCTATTTAAAGCACCGCCACAAATCAATTAAACAGAAAGTGTACGTACACACACACACACACACACACACACACACACACACACACACAGCACTCCCAAGCCTGACTACTCCAACACAAAAAATTAAAGTAATGATAATAATGAAATACAAAGGAGAAAAAAATAATTATATATATATATATATATATATATATATATATATATATATACACATACATACACACACACACACACACATATACACACACAGTGGCTTGAGAAAGTTTACACACCCATGCTAAAGTTGATTAAAAAGAGGAATAAGAAAAAAATTCTTTTGGAAATTGATCTTAATGCCTTAATTTACAAAAAAAAAAGGAAAATCCAACCTTTTAAGGAAAGAAATTTTCTTAAGTAAGTGCATAAGTATACACCCCCCTATGTTAAAATACAGGGGCATAAGTATACACCCTCCTATGTTAAAATACAGGGGGCATAAGTATACACCCCCCTATGTTAAAATACAGGGGCATAAGTATACACCCCCCTATGTTAAAATACAGGGGGCATAAGTATACACCCCCCTATGTTAAAATACAGGGGCATAAGTATACACCCCCCTATGTTAAAATACAGGGGCATAAGTATACACCCCCTGATGTTACATATGAGGGTCACGGCAAAGGGTCTGAATACTTATGACCATATGATATCTCAGCCTATGTTTTAAAATACAGGGGGCATAAAGTACTACACTCCCCTCTATGTTAAAGATACAGGTGGCATAGAGATAAATACACCCCCTTGATGTTTAGAAATACAGGGGGCAATGAAACAAAGAGTGAAAATTTAAAGGGGCTGAATACTCCACCCATGTATACACACACAGTGGCTGAGAAAGTTTACACACCCATGCTAAAATTAAAAGAGGCATAAGTAATACATCCCCCTGGAAATTGATCTAATGCCTTAATTTACAAGGGGCATAAGTATAATCCAACCTTTTAAGGACACAAATTTGCTTTGTGAATGAATAATGTATTGTAAATAAATAAATGCTCTTCCTTAAAATACAGGGGGCATAAGTATACACCCCCCTATGTTAAAATACAGGGGGCATAAGTATACACCCCCCTATGTTAAAATACAGGGGGCATAAGTATACACCCCCCTATGTTAAAATACAGGGGGCATAAGTATACACCCCCCTATGTTAAAATACAGGGGGCATAAGTATACATCCCCCTATGTTAAAATACAGGGGGGCATAAGTAAACACCCCCCTATGTTAAAATACAGGGGCATAAGTAAACACCCCCCTATGTTAAAATACAAGGGGCATAAGTAAACACCCCCTATGTTAAAATACAGGGGGCATAAGTATACACCCCCCTATGTTAAAATACAGGGGTCATAAGTATACACCCCCCTATGTTAAAATACAGGGGGCATAAGTATACACCCCCCTATGTTAAAATACAAGGGGCATAAGTAAACACTCCCCTATGTTAAAATACAGGGGTCATAAGTATACACCCCCCTATGTTAAAATACAGGGGTCATAAGTATACACCCCCCTATGTTAAAATACAGGGGGCATAAGTATACACCCCCCTATGTTAAAATACAGGGGCATAAGTATACACCCCCCTATGTTAAAATACAGGGGGCATAAGTATACACCCCCCTATGTTAAAATACAGGGGGCATAAGTATACACCCCCCTATGTTAAAATACAGGGGGCATAAGTATACACCCCCCTATGTTAAAATACAGGGGGCATAAGTATACACCCCCCTATGTTAAAATACAGGGGGCATAAGTATACACCCCCCTATGTTAAAATACAGGGGGCATAAGTATACACCCCCCTATGTTAAAATACAGGGGGCATAAGTATACACCCCCTATGTTAAAATACAGGGGGCATAAGTATACACCCCCTATGTTAAAATACAGGGGGCATAAGTATACACCCCCCTATGTTAAAATACAGGGGGCATAAGTATACACCCCCCTATGTTAAATCCCTATAGAGGCAGGCAGATTTTTATTATTAAAGGCCAGTTATTTCATGGATCCGGATGCATAGTCCAGCGGTGTAACGTTTGACTGTATTTCACTGTAGAGGTTCCCAAAACCAGGACGTACAATCGCGTGCAGCTGCCGTTGTCGGCACCGTTTTAAAAGTATTGTTTTGGCTCCGGTATCGGGGGAGGAAAAACCAAATGACCCCCAATCCTAGTTCTCTGACCCCCTGCTAGATCACCGCTGGGTGACCTTTGGAGACCTGCCCGGACCGTCATATGCCCCTCTCTGCTTTATCCTCCACCGCCGCTGCCTCTCCTCCTCTACACATTTTAATCTCTATGTTTCTCTCACTGCCAGCATTCATCCATCCATCCATCCTCCCCCTCTCCCTCCCTCAGCCTAGTTCTTTTATCTCTCCTCCTCGGTCGTCTGCATCTCTTCGTCTTGTCAGCCCCCCCACCAGCTCACATCTTTTTATCTGTGGTTCTTTTTTCCTCCACAATCTATCGTGCAGTAAAATCACTGTTCAATCTTTCTCGGCCATTATCCTGTCAGAAACTAAATTGGGATTTCATGAAGCTAAGCTGTAATAGCTCTGTACTAGCAGTTCTCCAAACTATTACTTATAACTTTTGACAACCTGTTTTTTTTTGTTTTTTTCTTTTCTAAACATGACTCCCGGGGGAGAGCAGACCAAGTAGCTTTTTAGAAGTTGTTCAGCTTTGGATCGTTTACACACCGGCATGTCTATTTGGGTCATCCACAGTCTGTATCAGGTGTATTCGCCACCATTAGAAGTCTTGGGTGCAGCACCAGACCCGCTTTTGTCAACAACTAAGCTGAATGAATGTGAAATGCGCCAAACAAAGCACCAAAAAACAACAAAACAAAAAGCATCAAACTAATTAGAAGACTTTCCTCAGGTCTGATGGTTGTAGTTGGACTTCTTTAGCCAGCTTTGTCTTCAAGCTTCTTGAGTATTTTTTATCTGCTCTAGCTTTTCCAAAGTTTTAGACACAGGTATGGTGATAATATTGAGCCAAAATGATGTCAAATTGCATTTTTCTTTTAATAAAAAACACCACATTTGAGCACCTAAGTCTTGGATGAACCCAGGGAAAACACTGCTTTGGGTCTGGGTCTCTTTCCAACCGGGTTCGACTGCCCTTGGGTGCCTTCCAGATATATTCAAAATATATGTATTCATGCACATCTGTTTCAGGCGGGTTTTATAAAGTCCAAACTCTTGGACCTGTGAGAAACTCCACCTCCTTTAAGTCATGGCATGTAACATACATACATAATATGTTTTGTCAAACAATTCTCACAGTAAGTGAAATGATGCCATGGTACGAAGGCGTAAATTGACGATTATCTTCATTGTCAATTAATCTGTTGATTTTTTTACGTTGAGTAATCGATTAGTTGTCTGGTCTCCAAAATGTCAGAAAAGGTGGATCTGTGTTTCCCAAAGCCCAGAAAGACGTCCTCAAATGTCTTGTTTTCCTGAAATCCCTCCACTGGCTGCCCATTAAACACAGAATTCAGTACAAAATCTGTCTCCTTACCCACCAGTGCATACATGGAACTGCCCCTGCCTACCTCGGTGAACTCCTCACCCCACACACCACCTCACGAAACCTCCGCTCCTCCATCTCTACCTACTGCCTGCACCAACCAAGGACTAAACCTCCGCTCCTCCATCTCCACCTACTGCCTGCACCAACCAAGGACTAAACCTCCGCTCCTCCATCTCCACCTACTGCCTGCACCAACCAAGGACTAGACTCTCCACTATGGGAGACAGGGCCTTCCAGGCAGTCGCCCCACGGCTCTGGAAGGCCCTCCCAGAGACTCTGAGGGCCCCACGGCTCTGGAATACCCTCTTAGAGACCCTAAGGGCCCCACGGCTCTGGAAGGCCCTCCTAGAGACCCTAAGGGCCCCACGGCTCTGGAAGGCCCTCCCAGAGACCCTAAGGGCCCCACGGCTCTGGAATACCCTCTTAGAGACCCTAAGGGCCCCACGGCTCTGGAAGGCCCTCCTAGAGACCCTAAGGGCCCCACGGCTCTGGAAGGCCCTCCCAGAGACCCTAAGGGCCCCACGTTTCTGGAAGGCCCTCCCAGAGACCCTAAGGGCCCCACGGCTCTGGAAGGCCCTCCCAGAGACCCAAAGGGCCCCACAAACTGTGGAGATTTTTAAGAAGGGCCTAAAGAAATTCCTATTTCAAAAAGCCTTTTAACAGTCATAGTTTTAATTTTAGTCTTTTTATTGCTATTTGTTGATTTTGTTATATTCTGGGAACTGTTTTTAACCCCTTGCTACTGTAGCACTTTGAGATTTCATCTGAAATGTAAAGGGCATTATAAATAAAATGTATTATTAATATTATTATTGTTTTGTCCACAACTCAAAAGATATTCTGTTTACGGTCTCAGAGAAGAGAAGAAACTAGAAAACTGAGCATTGATTGCTCAGACTCGTACACGAGACGGGTAGAGCACGCCCAGCGGGGCACGGAGGCATTTCATTGGTTCTTTCAACTCAAACTAAACAGTGGGGAAAGCAGCTAGAGCTAAATTAAGACTTTACAGTAATAATAAAGACAAGTATTGAGTGATTGTATTTAAATGAGCACAAGTAACAGCTGTTCTATATTTAAACGGTTATTTTAAGTTTTGAGGGTGTTTTACATGCTGTCTCAGCTACTGGTTAGCCAAATTAGCTGTTAGCTGTTAGCTAAGCTAACGTTAGCATTCCGGTGGAGGCGAACAGACTTTCTTTAATTGTCTACGGGAACAGATCGTGCATGGACGGATCGTGTGCCGACACATACCACTCGCTACCGTTGTCCCTCTTAATACTATGTCATCTTACAGCGCCACGGTGCGTCCCATACAGACACCAAAGTGAGATTTTTGCGTGGGGATCTGACGCTGAGAGCCACTGACCAAGCGGCAGTATTTGATGAGTTGGGAGTGAGAAGAGAAAGGACCAAAAACCGAAAATGTAGAAAATCCATGTTATGGTCTTCTTTACAAATTCAATAAATGTCAGAGTGACAGACTGACTGACATTAGGGGTGAAAAAAAATACAAAAAACAAATCGATACAGCATAGTATTGCAATATTTTCAGTGTCAATACTGTATCGATACACAGGCGCTATGTATGGATCTTTTATTATATGTACAGTATTATATTTGTTGGTCAGTTTGTCCCATTTTGCAACAATAAAATAGAAGTAAGATGAACAAAAAGAGAAATGTTTTTCTTTTCAGTTAAAACAAAGTTTCCTTTTGGGGACGTCATTTGAAATTGGGAAAAATTAGAAGTTGGAAATAAGGTGATAAATTGCAATATATCACAGAATATTGCAATATGTTTAAAATCGTAATAATATTACGTCGTGGCATAAGTATCGTGATGATATCGTATCGGGAGGCGTCTGGTGATCTCCCCCCCCCCCCAATAGCTGTTAGATATGGCTCAGGATATATTGTCTCTAGAAGTGTATTACTCAACTTTTGTTTTTTATTAGCAAAGGAAAAGAACATTGCAAAAATTCTAGAATCGCAAAAAATGAAAAATCGCAATACAAATATAAAATCGGCACCCATGCATCGTGAAAGAATCCCATCGGGGACAAAAGCATGTCGTCCCAGCCCTAGTTTGACTTGACGAATTTTGTTGGGGACGTGTCTGCAAATGGGCCCACATCACATGCACACTGCAGCGGACATGCTTGCTACCAAACCTCTTTCCTGTTAAAGACATTCTTCTTTTATGTTACAGCCCATTGGCAGCAAAGTAAGCCAAGCACGTCAACACGTTGCGAGTCTCGTTACAGGACAGCATTTGTTATTGTTCCTGGCACCGACTCTCGCTGTGCTTTTATGTGATTTTAATGAAGCCATTTTCTGTTTTCATGCCTTAGGAAACACCTGTGAAATCCGTCTAACCGCTCCTCTGGCAACATGACAGTATGTGGCAGACTGAAGCTGACTGCGCTCTGCCTTTGTATCCATCCGCACCAGTGAAACGGAGCCAGCTGAAAGAGGCGAGCGGCTCCCATCGCACTCCCAAGCAGATGCTGAGTAGAGACACCTGTGCTCTTCTGCTCCGCTTCACTTTTTAGAAAACACTGCATCACCAGAAGTGGGAAGCATCTCAGTGCATTTACTGAAGCACTGTATTCTAGAAGGGCTGCACCATATGAAAAAAACATGGGGTAACTGTGTTGAATATCAGGATATCGATATTACTCTAAACAGGTATTAAAGTGTTCTCAGTTCTGCTGCTTTCAGTATCCAGTACTGCTAAAATACAACAACTTGCTTGTTGAAAATTGAAAAAATGTCCATCATTCTTTTATTGAACAAATTAAACCTTTAAATAAACATAAAAGGCTCCACTGACAGTTACATTTTAAAGTGCCGTTTTCTACAGACACTCTTTGAATTCAAGTGCTCATATTATGCATTTTCCCTTTCCTTTATTGTGTTATATATCTTTTTTGGGCACGTTATAGAAGATGGGTAATATCAGTAAGTTTCTAAATTCCAAAATTAGAGATAGATAGACGATAAAGACTTTTTTGACTGACGTTTTACTTGATAGAGTGCCAGGAAATCACATCTGACAGAATAATGTGTACGTAGCAAATACAAACCCACATTTTCTTTGGACTCCGCATTTGAGACGTTCTTAAAGTAAAAGGTTGGGACAGAGAATTGGTTCTTCTGGATGCTAAGAGGACTCTTTAATCCTCCCTCTTCACATTCAAACAGCTTTACTGATGGGCATGGTTGTGGCGAAAACAATAATTATTAAGGACTGAAGAACATAAAATCCGCCATGTTTCAGCTCTAAGTGATGTTGGGTGACACTACTTCTGGTTTTCACGTATTTTCAAACAAAAGGAGAGAAGCTCGCCACTCCTTCCTCCTCATCCCCTCCCCTCCCGTAGTTAAGTGTTCTGATATAGATTTTTTTTAAATAGATTTTTTAATATACTGTACATATAAACAAAAACAAACTACAGCTTTAAAGCTCTAGTGAGTAGCTTCTGTCGCCCCCATGAGGACGTCTAAGTAATAACAGATCTGTCGGTGCGTCCTCATGATACAAGCCTTCCGTGATCACGCCCCCCCTCAGCCCTCCTCCACGCAGTTGCTTGTAGCCAAGGAGGACACGGAGGATTAAAAAGACATGATGATGGTTCAGAACAGGTCATTATCTTGACCCTGCGCGAAAATGTCACCAGACGCCAAAATCTTGTGAACATAGTCATACTGAGAGATACAGAGAGAGTTGTGTGGAGCCGAGCAACTCATTTGGCGACGGCTTTAACGTAAAGGACGTTCATTAATATCAAAAAGTTACACACTAAAGTTTAATGTAGGACGTCTGCTTGTAATGGACAATACTTTACCATTATAGGGTAGTTACACTTGAGTAGACATGCAGTAGGAATTTGCAGACACACACACACACACACACACACACACACACTGCTGTTCATGCAGGCACAGATTCCAGACTGAAACACAGACACACAGACATACACATGCACACACTCACCTCAGTGTATGAGTGTGCTGATGCGGGGTTTCTGACAGGGTCCGGGGGATTTCTCTAATCACCTGAGATGAGGAGGTAGAAAGATATGGTCAGCATGTGAAGGATGCACCGCCTCTAAGCTGATCATCTCCTCCCAGGCCAATATTATTATTTCTCCAATTAGAGTGTGCTGATGTGGGATCAGTACACAGATCTCCCACAGTCATCGATTTCATTACAGAGAGGAAAAGGCTGAACCGGGAAAGAACCGAGGGACCGGATCAGCACAATTCCTTAAAAAAATCCTTTTCAAATGAAGCTTCGCGGAGCTCTGGAGGTCGCTTCAACTCTCGGAGCTCCCGTTTCAGGTAAAGTTGTGCTGTGTGGGCTTTTGTTGTGTTTTCATGTTAAATTGCTGTGGTTTAGTTGTTTAGCCAGCGAGTGCATATTAAAAAAAGTTAAAAACCCCATACATCACCTGATGTCCCTTAACAGAACATGGTTAAATTCTTTGAACGTGCAATATGGTGCAATATGGTGCTTAAAACAGCTAGTGCTTAAAATTGTTATTGCAGTACAAATTCAAAATACTGGAGAGAGTCGTCTCCCGTGCCCCAGACTCCAAGTTCACGGAGGTTGCCAGGCTGAGACCGCGGCATCCACAACGATGTTACTAGTGCTAGACGCTTGTCTCACATAGGACATTACTTCACAACACAGCGGAGTAGCTAACGTTCGATGCCGGCTATATGACGTAAAAGCCCGTGCTCACGCGGAGCTCTGCACCCAACTGACAGACACACTTTTACAGCTAAGAATTATGGTAGAAACCGCTAAAAACACCACAACCTCGCCGTCCTCTCCACCCGACGGACGGATACACTTCGGCTTAGAATTGCGGTTTCTATGCTCCTCATATCTGGAATAAACTCCCAGAAACCTGCAGATCTGCTGCTACTCTCAGTTCTTCTAAATCAAAGCTGAAGACCTTTCTTTTTGATGTTGCCTTTCTTTAAATTATGTTAATTTCTTAAATGTTTAATTTCTTATACTGCACTGTAACTTTTACTCGTGTTTTATCGGTTTTCATTTTTATTTTTTATTTTTAACGGTTTATTCTTGTGTTTTATCTGTTTTTATCTTTTAACTGTTTTTTTTTTTAAACTGATGTTGTGTAAAGCACTTTGAATTGCTCTGTTGATGAAATGTGCTCTACAAATAAAGCTGCCTTGCCTTGCCTGGGAACCGCTAAAAATAACACTACCTTGCTGTCCTCTCCACCCGACTGAAATACACACTTTATTGGCTTTGAATTACGCCAACAATCGCCAAACACACTGCAAACTCACGAACCTCTCTTGGCTTAAATTAACTCACCGCTTTCAGACACGGCTGTTTACAACATGTCGCCTGTTCAGCGGCCGTGGCTCGGCCTGGTCCACCGGTAACGTTAGCAGGGTTAGCATAGCAGCGTTAGCCAGGATCACTTTACTGACTTTGTCGTAAATTGTTTTTGCGAGTAACCAACTCGGCTATATAATCCAATGCGAGTACACATGTTGAAATGACGTGATAGATTAGCCTGAAGCTAATGCTTAGCTGTTCTGGAGGAAGTTGGCCAACTCTGCGTCCCTTTTGGGCTCTAAGCTGTCTCCATCTTTCAAATACATCTCCAGTATTTACCCGGGGTTTGTTACGTCTCTGGTCACGCAACCGTTTTTTAAGTTGGGTGCAATCTATCTCTGCTGGTCCTGTTGGTTTGTTTGCTGCTTTCATGGCTGTACTAATGTTACAGCTGTAGTGCGCTGAGTTTACATTTTTATATATATCTGGCAACCACGCCTGGCTGTCAAACTGGGATAAACACACAGGACAAAACACAGAAATTTCATTATGAAACGGAAATTTCAAAAAGGAGAAAATACTTTACATCAACATTAGTGTCAGAAAAGATAGTATGTCAACTTAGCATGTTATTGTCATCTTAATCTTAGCATCTTAATGTCTGATGACATTGGGGTCATTTTTGGCTTTATTTCAGTAAATAAATTACATACTGGACCTTTAATGGTCAAGAAAAGATTATTTTTCTCATACAGTCTGTCTGAATTTACGTGGATTCAACATCTGTTTGAAAAGCTCAGTTTTAGAGTCAGCCTCTTTAAAGCCCCCCTCCTGAAATACAGGAAATATCCATGATTCTTGGTTTGTTTTTGCCTCTGGCAGATTGAAGCCATGCATGCAGCTGTATTTATGTGGTTATCAGATAGGTAAGCAGCTAGGTAAGAGACAGATTGTCCATGTGAGAGTATCAACAGGAGCACTATAGCACTGTAAGATGAAGTAGTCGAGCCTAGGGCTGCAGAAACATTTTCCATCAGCAAATCCAGTGTCCGTGTATGGAGCGGTTATCGACACAGGTGACACACCTGGACTGAGCCTTTAATGATTCCCTTTTAGTCTGGGGAATAAAAATACAGTGAGAGGAATTAGTGGCGCAGTGGAGAGGAGCCATGCAGCATATGGAGGTTTAAAAATGTGGACGAATCAGCAGCTTTTACTTAAAGGCAACTCATGCAAACACTTTGAATGTTATTGAGTGTGAAAAGTGGAGAATGTGTGCAGCAGTCTGTGTGTATTTGCATAAGTGAGAATATATATATATATTTTTTTTTAACTCCATTTTACCTCCACCCCTCTGCACCGAGAATCTGAATCAGAATTGTTCAAATCAAAACGATGACCAACCCTAACTGTGACGCAGCAAGCTTATATAAAAAACATTTCTGTCTTTCTTTAAAGGTCCCATGGCATGAAAATTTCACTTTATGAGGTTTTTTAACATTAATATGCGTTCCCCCAGCCTGCCTATGGCAGCCCTGGGTATCCTGCACTGCCTTTGAGAAGATGAAAGATCAAATTGGCCGATCTGGAATCTTGTCCCTTATGAGGTCATAAGGGGCATGTTACCTCCCCTTTCGCTGCTTTGCCCGCCCAGAGAATTTTGCCCACCCATGAGAAAGAGAGAGACATCATGGCTTTCAAATGGGCAAAGTGCCAGTTGGTCAATATAAATATATAATAATGAAAATGAAAATGGCACATACTAAGGAAATCTCATTGTGGGACTGGCTCTAGTGGCTGGAATTCTGCACCAAGTCTGAATTTTAGGAAATAGACTTCAGATACAGTATTAGGGACCACTAAGGTCTATATAAAAGAGACTTCAGATACAGTATTAGGGACCACTAAGGTCTATATAAAAGAGACTTCAGATACAGTATTAGGGGACCACTAAGGTATATATAAAGAGACTTCAGATACAGTATTAGGGACCATTAAGGTCTATATAAAAGAGACCTCAGATACAGTATTAGGGGACCACTAAGGTCTATATAAAAGAGACTTCAGATACAGTATTAGGGACCACTAAGGTCTATGTAAAAGAGACTTCAGATACAGTATTAGGGACCACTAAGGTCTATATAAAAGAGACTTCAGATACAGTATTAGGGACCACTAAGGTCTATATAAAAGAGACTTCAGATACAGTATTAGGGACCACTAAGGTCTACACTCACCGGCCACTTTATTAGGTACCCCATGCTAGTAACGGGTTGGAACCCCTTTTGCCTTCAGAACTGCCTCAATTCTTCGTGGCATAGATTCAACAAGGTGCTGGAAGCATTCCTCAGGGAGTTTGGTCCATATTGACATGATGGCATCACACAGTTGCCGCAGATTTGTCGGCTGCACATCCATGATGCGAATCTCCCGTTCCACCACATCCCAAAGATGCTCTATTGGATTGAGATCTGGTGACTGTGGAGGCCATTTGAGTACAGCGAACTCATTGTCATGTTCAAGAAACCAGTCGGAGATGATTCCAGGTTTATGACATGGCGCATTATCCTGCTGAAAGTAGCCATCAGAAGTTGGGTACATTGTGGTCATAAAGGGATGGACATGGTCAGCAACAATACTCAGGTAGGCTGTGGCGTTGCAACGATGGTCAATTGGTACCAAGGGGCCCAAAGAGTGCCAAGAAAATATTCCCCACACCATGACACCACCACCACCAGCCTGAACCGTTGATACAAGGCAAGATGGATCCATGCTTTCATGTTGTAGACGCAAAATTCTGACCCTACCATCCGAACGTTGCAGCAGAAATCGAGACTCATCAGACCAGGCAACGTTTTTCCAAAATCTTCTATTGTCCAATTTCGATGAGCTTGTGCAAATTGTAGCCTCACTTTCCTGTTCTTAGCTGAAAGGAGTGGCACCCGGTGTGGTCTTCTGCTGCTGTAGCCCATCTGCCTCAAAGTTCGACGTACTGTGCGTTCAGAGATGCTCTTCTGCCCACCTTGGTTGTAACGGGTGGTAATTTGAGTCACTGTTGCCCTTCTATCAGCTCGAACCAGTCTGGCCATTCTCCTCTGACCTCTGGCATCAACAAGGCATTTCCGCCCACAGAACTGCCGCTCACTGGATGTTTTTTCTTTTTCGGACCATTCTCTGTAAACCCTAGAGATGGTTGTGCGTGAAAATCCCAGTAGATTAGCAGTTTCTGAAATACTCAGACCAGCCCTTCTGGCACCAACAATCATGCCACGTTCAAAGTCACTCAAATCACCTTTCTTCCCCATACTGATGCTCGGTTTGAACTGCAGGAGATTGTCTTGACCATGTCTACATGCCTAAATGCACTGAGTTGCCGCCATGTGATTGGCTGCTTAGAAATTAAGTGTTAACGAGCAGTTGGACAGGTGTACCTAATAAAGTACAGTATTAGGGGACCACTAAGGTCTATATAAAAGAGACTTCAGATACAGTATTAGGGGACCACTAAGGTCTATATAAAAAGAGACTTCAGATACAGTATTAGGGGACCACTAAGGTCTATATAAAGAGACTTCAGATACAGTATTAGGGACCACTAAGGTCTATATAAACAGATTTCAGATACAGTATTAGGGACCACTAAGGTCTATATAAAAGAGATTTCAGATACAGTATTAGGGGACCACTAAGGTCTATATAAAAGAGACTTCAGATCCAGTATTAGGGACCACTAAGGTCTATATAAAAGATACTTCAGATCCAGTATTAGGGGAGCACTAAGGTCTATATAAAAGAGACCTCAGATACAGTATTAGGGGACCACTAAGGTCTATATAAACAGATTTCAGATACAGTATTAGGGACCACTAAGGTCTATATAAAAGAGATTTCAGATACAGTATTAGGGGACCACTAAGGTCTATATAAACAGATTTCAGATACAGTATTAGGGACCACTAAGGTCTATATAAAAGAGATTTCAGATACAGTATTAGGGGACCACTAAGGTCTATATAAAAGAGACTTCAGATCCAGTATTAGGGACCACTAAGGTCTATATAAAAGATACTTCAGATCCAGTATTAGGGGAGCACTAAGGTCTATATAAAAGAGACCTCAGATACAGTATTAGGGACCACTAAGGTCTATATAAAGAGACTTCAGATACAGTATTAAGGGACCACTAAGGTCTATATAAAAGAGACTTCAGATACAGTATTAGGGACCACTAAGGTCTATATAAAGAGACTTCAGATACAGTATTAGGGGACCACTAAGGTCTATATAAAGAGACTTCAGATACAGTATTAGGGACCACTAAGGTCTATATAAAAGAGACTTCAGATACAGTATTAGGGACCACTAAGGTCTATATAAAAGCATTCATAGAGCACTGTGTCATCTAAAAAAAAAAGTATTCATTTACATGTGGCTCACGGCCGTCCTGCTGACAGTGTCGGAGTTGGAGGAATGCAGGACACTCTTGCCAAAGTCACTTTTGTTACTAATTTCTTTTCAATTCTACATGGAGAATACAAGAATACAGCGCCTGTTACACACACCGCCGCCCAATTAGGGCACGAATGGGAATTAATGAGCGGGTCAAGGCAGGTTAATGAAGGGTGGCGTTGATCTGCTGAGGGCTGAAATTAAAAATGGAATCCTCTGTCCGAATAGTTTCACAGAGGCAGCTGCTCCCTCTGACTCTCTATTATCATGTTAGTGCATGCAGCGCTGTACGGGCGTCCGCTGACGCCTCATGTTTTATAGGCTGCGGTCAGCCGTCGGGGGCCGTCCCCTACTGACTTTGTAGTATTTGAAACAAACCAGTTCCAGCAGGAAGAGAAGACACAGAAATGAGCAAGTATGTACTGTTCCGAATAATTAGAAATGTACTGTATGAGTTTATTTTTATAAGTTTTATGGGTTTTAATGAGTAATCTAATGCTGCTATGTCAGGATAGGGGAAAATCCATAATCCCTTTCAGGTCATCTGAAAATAAATTATCTCCATCTTAACAATGTTGTTTTAATATCAAACGTGTGGAAAAAAGCCAAGAGTCCCGACCAAGCGCAAATAAGTTGAAGTCTAAGTGAATTAGACTGAGACGCTATAGGAGACATTTTGCGTTAGTAACTGAGAGAGCTGGCCCAGAATCTCTTTTTGACACGCTGGAGCTTTCACAGAGAAAAAACTAAATAACTAAATCAGTGTTTTCCCACACAGACTAATTAGTGGCGGTGCGGCACGCAATCAACATCGGCCGCCACACATTGCGCTTCGTGTTTTTGTTTTGTTTTTCCAATGCAATTTAAAACACATTTGTTGAGCTGAATTTCCTTTCCCTGCTTTTTTCCGTCTCTCTGTCACTCTAAACGCACACATAAACACACAAACACACACACACACACACACACCCCCGTGCACACAGCATGTCACAGTGTTTCAGACCCCCTTCGTAACATTGCCCCTTATGAGGTCATAAGGGGCAATGTTACCTCCCCTTACTCTGCTTTGACTGCCCAGAGAATTTTGCCCACCCATGAGAGAGAGACATCATGGCTTTCAAACGAGCAAAGTGGCCACGCCCCCAGCCTCCACCTGTCATGGGACCTTTAAGACTCGCTTGACAGACAAACAACTGCATAACAGAAACAGACCTGCAAACCTAACGAGCTAAAAGAGAAAGCGTTTCCAGCGGGAGACTCTGCATCTGCAGGGAAGGATGTGATTCTAACTGACAAAGAATTGATTAACAAAAAAAACAAAACTCTTTGAGGGCAAAAAAGCAAGGCTTCAATTTCCTGGGCAGCCTGCAGAAGCAGAAGGGCTCAAAGGACTCAAAGTCTGAACACTGCAAACATCCAGCGAGCGCAGAGGAGAAATGAGCTGCTGCAAACCAATCAAGCTACACCGACCCAACACGCTCTGAGCCCCCCCAAGAGGAGAGGGGAGGCCGTCATGTCTGCGGCACGCACATGAAATGACCCCTCCGTCATTGCTTTTCTATACACATTTAGACTGGACTCACAACTCAGACTGCAACACTCTGTGGTAGGGTTGGGTGGGTACTGACACTTTTTATGCAATCTGTGCTAATTGCCTCTAAAGTATTGTGTATTGAAAAATTCCAAGAGTAAATATCATCAGTGAGCCAATAAGCATGCAGCATGCACTACTAATGTCTGTGATTGGCTGTCTAGCGTTATGCGTAGCAGAGACACGCAGTAAAAACTCACAGGGACGGGGCTCGCGTAGTAGGAGCTGAAAGATAAATAAATAAAAAGATTTGTGGCGTAATGTGTAATGTTGCAATTTATTTTAGTTTTTTAAAAATCGGTATGGAAAAAATGTATTGTTTATGAACCGGTATCAAAGTCACGGTATTGGTATTGGTAACAGAATTTAATTAATTTTGAATGCTACCCAGCCCTACTCAGGGGATCATACTGTACTACGGTTCACAAACTTCACCCTCGGCACCAAAGGATGTCATTTATTTTTCATTTTCCTGTTGACTGACTTTATTAATTACTAAATGGGGCATCAAGGGTGCGTTAAAGTAATGAATATGTGTGGTTGAAATAAGATATGAATGATTACATGTTGTACTGGTCCAGATGTTTGATGAGTGTCCGTGTACAGTACATGACGTTCAGAACATTAAAACAAAAGAACATTTGCTCTGTAAAGATATGGTGCCGAAATGGCATCCTCAGCAGAGATTTAAAACTCTTGGTCCATAGTTTAGGTGTTACGGACTCAAATGCTCGATTGTGGTCTTGAGCCGGCTGTGTGGGACAGACAGTGATTTTAACTTCCTAGAACAAGAAATTATTTAATAAATCTCAAGAATCTGGACATTCCTGTGCATTGTAAAGCAACTCCAAAGCACTTTTCCTCTTCGGCCCCCCTACAGGTTGGAAGAGGAATTGACCCGTTATGTCTTACTGGAAGATCTGGAAAACTTGCATAGTGCGGTTATATGCGGTAGAGAGCCATGAAGTGAACGCAGACGTGCCGTTCACCCTGCTACCAGTTGATGAACCACTGAAACAATTTTGGAAACATTATTTTAAGGTACAAAAGAATCTTTGATGTTGGTGTTGCTTGAAGTGCCCATATTATTATATTTATTTTATTTTGTGCTGGTGCTTCCACACTTCCAAAAACTAGCCATGTTGTTTTGATTGAGATTCGGTTTCTGAATGTCCTCTGATCCGGTTTCTGAATGTCCTCTGTCTTCAGTCTCCGGGTGATTTGTTCAACATCTGCACGGCTTTCTACGTCACTAGCCGAGATGAGGTGGCTAACTGTAGCACATGCTAGCTCGTTCTCAATGGCAAAAACAATGCTACAACACACACTAGTTCCCCCTAATCTCCAAAAGAACTACTTCCTGTCCCTGTTCTGCAGGTATTCCACAAGTGGCCCTCGTCTAGAAGAAGTCTCCCAGCTGATCCTGCCTTGGACTGACCAAAGCTGGAGAAAGAGTTATCAGCTGATGGGATCTTACCGAGCTACTGAGCATGTGCAGCTCCCAACAAAGATAGGCTAGAAGGGAGATGTCTCACTCTGTAGCTAAAACAGAAACCTAAACCCACAGGGTGAAAACAGGATCTGCAGCCATGTGCAAACAAAAATCTGGTGTTTTTTGAAAATCAAAACCATGGAAACCTATTCTGGTAAACCTCAAAATACAATTATGAACCTGAAAATGAGCATAATATGGACACTTTAAAGAGTAATGGTTAAATAAAATGTTCACCCTGTATATAATATAAATGTTGTGAACCGTTTTGCAGCCTCAGAGGGATGGTGAACCCCCACATGTGCAAATAAACGTCCGCATGTCCCTCGCTGGCACACCTCTGTTGCAGATAGGCTGTGTAATATGTTTAATATCCTTCGGCTCGCGTTTGGCATCTGGGTAAAACTCATAATATGCACAAATACAAGATGTGTTTTTCTTTGACACTAAGACTAAGTCGTCCATGCTGGAATATCACTGACGTGCTGTGACGTAACCTTCGTTCTTTCATCCCCCCCCCCCCAAATCTTTTCTTTGCTCAGATTTCCATCCTACTCCTTCTCACAGCATCCCTTGTTTTCTCCATCTAAACCTTTATTCCCTTCCCTGCAGTCTTTCAATTTCTAGGTCAATCTCTCTCTCTCCCTCACTTTCTCAGCTCCACAGACTTTGCTCTCTCTCCATCTCTCTCTCTCTCTCTCTACATCCATCTCTCTCTCTCCCTACATCCATCTCTCTCCAGCTAAGAAAGATTAAAGTGGAGGCAGAAGTCGTGTTAATGGCCATCAGCTCATCCTGTGCAGGCACTTCCCCGTCTGCACCGCCTACCTGCTTAATTAGTCGAGAGGCGAAACTCGGGCAATTAACCTCACACACACACACACACACACACACACACACACACACACTGCCCTGTATATTAATTTTATTATCCTACATCACACCAATGTTTTATATTTTCCAAAAAAAAAAGAAAATGGAGATTTTCAGCTTTTTATCTTAATTGTACAACAAATGGTGACCAACCTTTTCCTCCTTCAGCTCATTATGTTTACAGTTGTAAACATTTTGCCTGGTAACTACTGTATGGAACACTGTTGAAAGTCTGTAGCTCCACAAGCAGCGCCATGAGGTTGCAATGGTCATCACACACCAGAAAAAAACAACAACTGTCGAATCGATTATTGGATGGATGAAAATCTGAGACACAGCTTAACTACCGTGAGAAAAGGCAAACAATTTAAATTAACATGCGCATGTGTTAATTGCAAAGTACATTAAGGAAGAAAGTCATGGATTTTAGTTTAAGACGTATCTCGCCCTCAACTGCATTGGACAAGTGGATATTGCACTGTGTTGGTGGCAATGAATGAAATCTCAGGGGATAACCATAGACATTGGGGGGTGGTGTCTTTGAGGCGTTATTATGGAACCCACGCAACTTTTAGGCAAGACCCGCCTTTCAATAGCATTCACAGTCTACTATTGGCCAGGCGTTTGTGCTTAAGCAAGGTAACGTAACCCGATGTGTACAGGTCCTATCTCCTGACCAATCGGCTAACCTAACCTTAACTACTCAAGGCCAATGCCTAAACCCAACCAATCGGGTTACATCGTAGGGCGGGACTTGGCTGGAAGCAAGTCTAATGCGTTGTTGAGGGATCATCAGTGTCTTAACCAAATGTTTTGTCCATGTAAAAGCAGAGATGTACAGCCTGGGTCTAAATATTGGACAGGCCAACCTCCATGCCGACGGTGCATTCCCTGGAGTAACATTGACATTGAATTCATTGCCACATGAAATGATGCATTTTATGTTCTTCATAAACAGAAGAACAGGGTAATGAACATCCACAATGTGATGACATGTGATTTTGTCAATATACTGTTCATCTAAGCAGGATACTAGGATTTGGATCCTTTCAGAGACTCTGGGGTGAGAACTGAGAGCAGAATCTATCAGCAACATCACAAGAAAATGTCTGCTGATGTTAAAAAAAATGTTTTATGTCTGCATCATTGTTGGCTGCTATACATTTGCTCCTTATTTCTGTATACTCCCATGTGTATGGGGAAATTCAGGCACTACTGTCCATGCATCAGTTTAACCTGAACCAACTCTTGAGGTAACGATTTGCTGAAATGTCCTCACTTTGCATATGTGCACACACACACACACACACACACACACACACACACACACACACACACACACACACACACACACACACACACACACACACACACACACACACACACACACACACACACACACACACACACACACACACACACACACACACACACACACACACACACACACACACACACACACACACACACACACACACACACACACACACACACACACACACACACACACACACACACACACACACAATCCGTATTTTCTAATTAGTCCATGGAGCTTTAAGGAACAGTGGTTGAGTTATTAATAGCCGGCTCCCTACCAGATTTACAGCCTATTAAAGGGCAGAAGATTTGATAGATATCCCAGCATTATGTTCATTATTTTAGATGTCTATTAGCCTTTATACATTTTTTTTTTTTTTAACTAAAAGTAGCTTTGCTTTAATTTTGCTTTTCTGACAGAGTTCCCACAGTGTGCGTTAAAAACTTATAGTTATACTCAAATCTAATCTCTCCATTAGGAAACAGACCTGAACCCTACACCCTGACGACGCCCCCTGGACAGTCACCACAGGGACGTACAGTACATATGTGTGTGATCATGTATATCGTGACCTGTCAGGGATCCTCCTGTTGTGTGTAGACATGAATAATAAACCTTCCTGGGTCCTTCAGCTCTCACAGCTCTGATGACTTATTACCAGCTGTATCAAAGCTGAACGCAGCGCTACAGCTCCGCAGAGAGGAGGCTTGACTGGGTTTATGACTGCAGTGTGTCTGCCTATGTATGCGTGTGTGTGTGTGTGTGTGTGTGTGTGTGTGTGTGGTTCTCTGCAAATGCCTACAGTACATGTCTAAAGAAAAACTACGAACACAAATAATTCACATAACAATTTAAGTCTTACTCCACCACAAACACACACTTACTTCATGGACGGGGGTTGGAGGTGTAGAGGACATGTGAGACCATTCTGCTTTCCCTTGACCTTTAGCTGGAAATGGATATACCCATAAAAAAAGAAAACCTATTAACATTGTGTGCTTGTCTGTATGTCTGTGCATGGGTGGGGGAACTTATTCACCCTGCAAAAGGTCTCACGTCTATTCTCTGCTCGAGGTAAAACCATCTTGGGGATGAGGTATAATACCACAAAGTAGAATATTCCTTAGTATGTTTTACAGATTTTGTTATCATTTTCTACACTTTAAGCTGCAGAAGATTAAGGTTTTATTCATGTAAACAAGCCTAAAACTGCAAAGTCCCTTCAGCTGCCCCTAGAGGCCTCCATATTTCCTCATTACACAGTCTTGGAAAGAATGTTGAGGCAATCTGTCTATTTTATAGATTATAAAATATCTTGCGTACAACGTTGACAGGTTGCCCTCAGGGTGGTGCTAGAAGAAAGTCATCTGGGCAGCAGGAATGTGATACGTGCAAATTGCCTGATAGATTTCGAAATTGCTTATTGCTTGAAATGGCAGAAAGTTGCTTTACAAAAACAGCTTGAGTATCCTCACTAGAGCCAGACCGATATCAGCCGGCCGATATTAGGCATTCCCCGATCTATCGTATCGGCATTTCTAATGGCCGCCATGCTGGTTAGTTAATTAGTATCTGAGGTGGCGTAATCTAGGAGGAATGATGTTTTCTGTTGTTTCTCCGTCACCTCCGACAGGGGCCATGGTGTCTGGAAAAGTGCAGACGCAGGCTACCGGTAAGCTACACCGTGTCTTCTTTATTGATGTTTTTTTTTATCCCTTTGTAGATTTTTATTTATTTGAGTAGGACAATGCACATTAATCAACATTTCTTTAAATGCGCCAGTGTTAGCCAGTCGGCTAATTTTCAATTTAAATTGAATTTCAATTTCATAGCTAGGAAGCATGTCTTTATGCCGGAGCACCAAGAGGAGAACCATGGGGAACACATACAAACTCCACACAGAGAGGCCCAGAAGGCCCGGATTTGAACCCAGAACCATCGTGCTGTGTGGAGGAAAAAGTTTATTTTGCATTATGCTCCTTGACAACAGCTAAGTGGGTCACTTGTATAACTTGTTGCTACACTGTTGCTTTGCTGTATTCATTGTTTTGTGTTTCATTTATCAGTTGTATAACCTGTTTACTCCATGTTTTGAGAGCCACCGAGCTCGGGTGTTGGGAACGGTTTCGAGTTGAGCTCACATATTTTGAGAGCGGCCTTCCTGTTTCGAAAACATGCTTTCGGAGCAGGACATCTGCTCACAGAGGATGGGCTGAGAGTAAGGAATTGTCCGTCCTTGCTCGCACCCGATCCTTTGTTTACTAAAGAATAAAAAGACGGGGAGTCCCTCGGTCTGGCAGAGTCTGCTGCGGGTCGCGTACGGACGCCCAGCCACGTTGATGCTGCTCTGCTCGGACTGTCGGCTCTCCAGTCCTGTGTCACGGTAAGAGCTCTAAAAGTAGTGTTTACTTTGCATCACGTATTGAGTGCCTGTTGCTTTGTTGATTGCCTGTCGCAATGCTTGTTGCCCTGTTGTATACTGTGGGGAATAAAAAGACACATTTATTCTAGCAGTGACAGCGTTTGTGTTTTTGTTTGCGAAGTAGTGTTCACTTTGCATCACCTGTTGATAGTGTGAGCGTGTGCTCGCAGCTATATGGTGTTCTGCGGGGGGTAAAGGGGCAAATTATCCTAGCAGAAACAGTATTTGAGTGCCTGTTGCACGCTTGATGCCTGTTGCATGCCTGTGGCATTGCTGTGACCTGTGGGGAGTAAAAAGGACAGTTTATTCTAGCAGGAACAGTATTTTAGGAGTTTTATTTGTTCGCAGCCGATCACCCCCCGAACCTGTATAAAGATTTCACAAAACATGCTGTGAGCCACCGTGCTGCCACTTCGCTTTGGAAGCATGCAAGTAGGCCGGGTGGGGGTTGAAGACTGGGGTGAATCACCGATCCTGCTTTTGTTTTTGAAATTGAAAGTTAATTTTGATTAATGTCTGACTCCCCAATCCCAAATCAAAGGGCTGCAACAGTGAAACATCATCTGACTACTAATGGACATGCTGTACATTCACTTTAACCTAAAACTAAGAGCCTACGGGTGGTGTCACCGAGACTACGTCCATGGTGTACATGTGTGTTGAGTATGTGCGGACATAAAAGGTGTGTGCATGCGCGTGTGCATGTGTTTGTGTGTGTGAGATCAACAGAAGCATAAAGATTAGCCGGGCAAAGAAAGTAAGTTGAGTGCCAACAGCAAAAGGTTAAATACAAAGATTTTACAAAAGATTAACCTTGATGGTCCTCGAGCTTCTCACACACAAACACAGACTCGCAGCCCCATGAGTCAGCGTCGGCTGGCAGTTTGACGGCTGCTAATCTGCTCTGAGTAGACCGAGACAGACAGGCCGAGAGAAGGGAAGGAATGTAAAAGCTGGAGATATGACGGAGAACATGACGAAATGACGAGCTGGGGGCTGGAAAGATAATGAGGGCCCGCCGGGGAATGAAACGATTAGAGGTAGTGGAGGAGGCTAGAATGAGACATGAGTGGAGTGAGCAGAGAGAAAAATGAAATTGAGATTAAAAAAATAATAATAATAGCAAAAGCTCTCTTCCATCTCGTCTCCCTCACCATTCAACAGTCCCAAGCCCTGCATAGCATTGTGGGGAAGTTATTGTGAGGATCAACCCTCGTCCTCCCCCAGTGACCTTTCAGGCGGACTGTTGTTTCACTTCTGATCAAACGTGACATTTTCATATCAGACAGCATCTGTTCAATATGAAGCAGGGAGAATACTGTGAAGCCACTAGGTCAACAGGTACTCAGGTTTTATTTTAATAGAGTTCTTTTTAAATCCCACTGGGGGACATTGAGGTATCCAGTCACACAATCACAAAATGGCTAAACTGATAGATCAATTGTTACAAGGCGTATGCACAAGGCTAATTAATGGCTTCTTTCTTCTATTTCACTCACCATTGTGGAGTTAAGTAAGTAGAGATGTTCCATATATGGCCTGGCTCAGGTTAAACCTATTGTAAAACTTACATACATACTTATTCATATATATTTTTATACTGTTTATATACTTACTTATAAACATAGAGATTTTAGAGATTGAATACCACTGAACTTCTTTTTTTTTATCTAGCTTGACAGTCATAGAAAAAAAAAAGGTTATAAACTACTTTAAGGTTGATTTGTTTTGTTTTTTAATAGAGTTCTTTTTAAATCCCACTGGGGGACATTGAGGTATCCAGTCACACAATCACAAAATGGCTAAACTGATAGATCAATTGTTACAAGGCGTATGTACAATGTGGCAATGCTCGACTACTGTCCCCCTGGTGACTACTACTGCTAGTGTTGATAGTGCTAAGTGCTTTTTCTGGAGCTAAGTGCTATCAGATCCGCCGTTTATTTGCACTCACCAGTGTGAGTGACTAGCACGGCAATTATTATCCATCTCACGATCACGTATGTTTACTGATCGTCGGCCAATAACGATCGGTGTGCGATCGATTGTAGGAGTACCAACGTATAAGCCTTAAAAACAGAAAAATAGAAAGCTGCTAATGTTTAACCAACCAAGTTGATGGCTGAAACACCCTGTGCAGCTGGTGGACTGGGGGTTTCCAGTCTGGCCTTCTTCTGTCCCTAAAGCCAAAATGAGGCCCGTCTGCGATGCATTCAGGGGTTTTGCATTATTTTGAATGCAAGTTATCATGGATGCCAACATTTATCTGCAGGGGAAAAAGAGGCAAAATGTATTTGAAATGAATGCCTGTGGAGCTGTGACTGCAGCGAGTGTAAGGGTATTTGGCTGTTATCGGAGTTTAAAATACATCCGGGGGGGGGGGGGGGGGGGGCAGGGCAGCCGAGCGGGCGGGTGGGGGGGGGGGGGAGACTTTGCAAAGAGAAACTCGGGGGAAAATACATTTTTAAAACGCTGACAGTGTTATTTGTTGACATTTACCCACAGAGAGCCCCAGATGTTTTAAGCATGACAGGGTAGCATTCAACACATTTCTGACTATAGTGCCAAAGAGAAGGAGGGGAGGGGGGGGGATTCAATATTGTCTTCAGCAAAGGGCACAGGCCACTGTTCCAGGGACCTGGTACCGGGTACGGCACTTGAAACCAAAATCAGACTCTTCCTGCAAACAATGAGTCTCGAATGAAGAACAGAATATAAAAAAATGAAATGAAAAGGAAACCTCTCCGACTTGAAATGTTAAAAACAACAGACAAAGCCAGAAATCTTGGTGTAGTCATGGACTCAGACCTGAATTTTAACCGCTACATTAAGACAATTACAAAGTCAGCCTACTATCACCTTAAGAATATATCAAGGGTTAAAGGACTTATGTGTCAGCAGGATTTGGAAAAACTGGTCCATGCTTTCATCTTCAGTAGACTTGACTCCTGTAACGGGGTCTTTACAGGTCTCCCTAAATAAATCACATCACTCCAGTCCTCACTAAGACCAAGAGACTGGATCACATCACTCCAGTCCTCACTAAGACCAAGAGACTGGATCACATCACTCCAGTCCTCACTTAGACCAAGAGACTGGATCACATCACTCCAGTCCTCACTAAGACCAAGAGACTGGATCACATCACTCCAGTCTTCACTAAGACCAAGAGACTGGATCACATCACTCCAGTCCTCACTAAGACCAAGAGACTGGATCAGATCACTCCAGTCCTCACTAAGACCAAGAGACTGGATCACATCACTCCAGTCCTCACTAAGACCAAGAGACTGGATCACATCACTCCAGTTCTCACTAAGACCAAGAGACTGGATCACATCACTCCAGTTCTCACTAAGACCAAGAGACTGGATCACATCACTGCAGTCCTCACTAAGACCAAGAGACTGGATCACATCACTCCAGTTCTCACTAAGACCAAGAGACTGGATCACATCACTCCAGTCCTCACTAAGACCAAGAGGCTGGATCACATCACTCCAGTCCTCACTAAGACCAAGAGACTGGATCACATCACTCCAGTTCTGAAGTCTTTACACTGGCTTCCTGTGTCTCAAAGAATTGATTTCAAAGTACTTTTGCTGGTTTATAAATCACTAAACGGTTTAGGGCCAAATACATTTCTGATACTACACTATGACCCCCCCAGACCTCTCTGGTCATCTGGGACAGGTCTGCTTTCTGTCCCCAGAATCAGAACCAAACAGGGTGAAGCAGCGTTCAGTTTCTATGCTCCTCATATCTGGAACAGACTCCCAGAAACCTGCACATCTGCTGCTACTCTGTTCTTTAAATCAAGGCTGAAGACCTTTGCTTTTGATGTTGCCTTTTTTTAAATGGTTGTTGATTTCTTTAACATTTAATTTCTTATACTGTACTGTATACTTTTGTCATATTTTATCTTTTTTTTTAATTGTTTTTATGTAAAGCACTTTGAATTGCCCTGTTGCTGAAATGTGCTGTACACATAAAGCTGCCTTTCCTTCCAGATGTGGTCCAACCCATGTCCCAACTCATGAGTGGTTACTTTCTGATTGAGAGCGACCTCTACAGCTGCATCTCACCCACGTTCGGCGCCATTTTTCTGGCTCTTGAATAAGTTAGCCGGATTTCACTTTTCTTATTTTATATATCCTCGCTTGAACAGGAAGTTGTTCTGGTACGCCTTCTAAAAGCTCTTATTCCTACCGCGAGGATCGAGGAGGGATGGAGAAATAATAAAACAGCAATAGAGGGAAGACAAGGAAAGAGAGACTGGTATCGAAATTTCATTCTGAGAGGCTCAGGTGGAACAAAACAGTAAAAATAGTCTAGAGTCGGAGTATAGACACGCTGAAGAAAATAGAAAGAGTGGAGTAGGAGTGTAAAAATAGAAGAGAGGGAGAAAGACTAGAAGAGACAGCAGAAGAATGAGTGATGGAAGAAAGGAAAGAGTACAAGTGACAGACAGAGAAAGCACAACAGAGATCCTAACCCTGCTGTAGGGGTTTCTTGGTAAAAAAAAAAAAAGAAAAGCATCAATAATCTTTCTCTTTCTTTGCTTCCCTCCCTTCTCTTTCTCTTCCTTGTCTCCATCCTTCATCCTCGGGTTGTTTTTCAGACTCCGAGCTCAGAGGATTTTATCATTCTTCTCCCCGAGGGACTTCTTCCAGTTTAAAATCATTGGTACTGATTACCCCGGGCCCTGTCATATTGATTTTTGAGATTTATTGTTGGCCGACTCCCTTGCAGAGGTCTGTGGCCCCCGTGTCCCCGTGCTGGCAGTCATTTGTTAAACACTCTCCCCTCCTGACAAGGGACACGCCAAACTATGTGCAAACACACACACACACACACACACACACACACACACACACACACACACACACACACAAGCTTATACATAAAAGAAGCACAACAAGTAGAGCGAAGAACTAACCGCCATTGTTATCCACCATTGTGGCATTCACACTACGAGCAGCGCAATAGATTGGGTCAACTCGGTCTAATGTTAGAACACATGGCGTTCATAACCTCGTGATTCAGCGATAAAGTACGTTTTTGTGACATTTCTTTATTTACATTTTGTCAAAAAAGAAAAATCAATAGCAAATGTTGTCTCTTCAGCTGTGAACTGCTCCTGGCGTGCGCCCATGGATGTATTAACCCTCGTGTGGTCTTTCAAAGTGTTTTATATCAGATTTCTTTCAACCAAATTGCCCCAAAAACAACATTAATAAAAATAAAAACATAAATTAATGATTACTTTCATTGAGTTTTTTGGGTGTTTTATTTAATCTTATAGCATTTGAATTATTCTTTTTTTTTTTTTAATGGTTTCACAACAGTATCTGGACATATTTGACATCTACCATGTGTGATCCACTCAACATCCTCTGATCTTAACTAAAAAAAATTAATAATTTCTGCCTTTTTAACTAAAAACGTATGTATAATTTGATATAAATGAGGTTTGTTGACCATGAATTCCAAGAAAATGTGTAAAACCTGTTATTAAACCAGCTCAGGTTTTTAAAAAAAAAAAGTGCCAAAAGCTGAAAAAAGTGACAAATAAATCAGAAAAAAATGACAAAAAAACAGAAAAGCACAACAAAAAAATTCTATTTTGACCTGGAAGGACAATTTCATGGTTAACAGGAAGACAACACAAGGGTTAAGAGCAACTCCACCATTATAAGAGCAATCCGCTATAGTACAAGCGCGCCTGCTTTTAAAGGGAATGGGAAATAACGCTCTGATTGGTTTATTGCTCGTTACGCCCAAACCTCACCTACTGTATGAGTTATGTAGCTACTTCAGACCATTTTAGATTTGCGTTGGGCGCAAGAGTCATTTAGCAACAGCGTCAGGTAAGGGGTTACCAAGCTACTTGCATTTGATACTTGCATTTCAGATCATTAACTGCAAATAAATATTTAAAACACACACACTCACACACAAATGCACATTTTTGCAGCAACCGCCACTTAAGCTCCATTGTCTTCTGCTCCTATCATTATCACCCAGCTCTCACTCACTATTTGACTCCTTGCTTCTTTCAGCTGAAGATGAGCCAGAGGAAGGACACAGAAAGCAGTCAGAGTGTTCAGAGGTGGGAGGAAATGGACTGCTAGCAGCTGGCTGAACAGATGGATTAGGAGAATGACACGAAGTAGGGAACAGTCAAGAAAAAACAAGAGAGTAACAGGGTTCGATGAGGCTTTGGGAGGTGTAAGCCTGTTTGTGATCTGGAACCACGTGGCGTTTGGATAATCCATGTTTCACTCCAGCGTGGTTTAACCCTTGTGTCCCTTTAACCAAGAAAAACATTTTTTTCCCTGATTTCAATGTTTTTGTTGCTCTTTACAATGTTAATTTTGTGTTTTTTTACGGGGTTTTTAACACTTTTTCAATGTCTTTGTCCCTTTTTTGATGTTTTGTCGACGTTTATGGCGCCATTTGTCCTTTTAGACCCTTTTTCCCCTACGTTTTGTCAATTTTTCCAATGTTTTTGACACTTTCTTCTGTTGTTTTTGATTATTTCTTTCATCGATTGTCACTTTTCCCAACATTTTTCACCCTTATTTCAACTTCCTTTATTTTGGACATAAAAAAACCTTTGAAAACGGGTCAAATTTGACCCGAAGACAACATGAGGGCTAAGTTCAAGGGCTGGATCCACCAAAAGACATGACCCATGACAATGGGTTGTACAGCAGAGTGCCTAGGTCAGTAAAGGCGTGGCCCAGGTTGAAGGACTGTTATATGCTGTGGTCTGCCAATTGGGCCGTACCATCTGGTTTAGCTTGGTTTTCTTTGCATTAGTTGTAGTTATGTCCAACCACTATACATGTCCCCTCTTGTCTCATTCAGCTAGGTCAGTTTGTTGAGTTCATATCCTGTTTTATTGTTGTTATTTTTGAGTAAAGTTATATTTTGTTGACTTCTTTTATTGGCCTGCTTGGTCCTTGACAATTGGACCTGAAGCCTGCACTTCACCCCAAAACCGGTGCTGCTTTCAGGCACATTCACATTTTTTCACCAGGCAGTTGTCCAACCAAACAAATAAAGGTCCCAGTGAACCATGAGGTTTCACTCAAAACACATTACACACAACGCACTTATGGGCTACTGGAAAATAGCATACCAGATAACCTCCTAGATCCTTGTAACGTCCTGCAATTAAGAACCAGGACAGATACTGGAACTTACTCCTGACCTAACTTCTATACCTGACATCCTGTACAGACTTCTTCATCGAAGTAGTTTGTGTGCTATACGCCAATCGGCTCCAAACTGATAACAGAGCCAAGCAGGCCTGACTTGTTGCACGATCCAAATTTTTTGCTCAAAACTTGACATCTTCAGCGTGTTGCTCACACACAACGGAGTTAGACAGCGACAAACACACTTCGCCAATGAATTGTCGTTGATCCAGACAACATATTTCGTAAGTTTACGTGGTGATTAGGATCACAATAATGGACTGTAGGATAGTGAAGTCTGCCAATGAGACACTGGTTATGTCGTCTGAACAAAGACAAAAAAAAAATGATGGGAGCATCCATTAAACCATGACATATTTTAGTATTCAGTGTTGTAGAATTCAGACGACCGATACAGAAGCTCGTAACTTAGCTCCGAAGGAGAGTAGTTTATTTATGTTCTTTTTGCGTTGTGACCGACTGTCCGACTGGTCGGTCAGACGAGGGTTTTTATGCTTCTCGGTTTTTATGTACCTATGGTTTTCCTTTGTATTCATATGTCTTTTATGTACTGTATTCCATTTTTTGGGAAGCACTTTGGGGTTTTTATTTGTGAAAAGGTGTAAATAAGCTTTGTCTCTACAGCTACTCACTCTTACCATTTGCATCATATCATATCATCATATCATTAGTTACTGATACAGACAGAATTAGAGCATCGCCCTGTGAGTAATATAAGCTATTGTTGACATTTAATGTGAATTCATATAGTATTATATTTTTTTGTTGTAGTTGCTGAATTATACAGGAAGGAAACCATAGCAGTGATAATGAATTTTTCAGCTTTCCTTTGTGTGTGTTTTAAAAAAAATAAAAAAAAAAATTGTAATTCTCCAAATAACGCACACTGGACATATGGCTGCAAAACGCCTGGGGCTCAAAAGCAGTGTGAAAAAATTGAAATCATCTGAAGAG
Organism: Etheostoma nigrum; assembly: GCA_029931835.1. Taxonomy (NCBI): domain Eukaryota; kingdom Metazoa; phylum Chordata; class Actinopteri; order Perciformes; family Percidae; genus Etheostoma; species Etheostoma nigrum. The sequence continues at coordinate 2,083,712 of CM057249.1, forward strand.
ACACCTCCTGCTGCAAGAAACCCAGCTGAAGTCATCACAGCTTTTCTTTGTCTTGTGCACACTCTGAAGGAATGTACAAACGCCAACAACGAATGATTAAACCTGAGCAGAGAGTAAGACAGGCTGCAACAGATGCAGCAGCTTTGTGCACAGACGTCATCACGATGCTAATATCGTGCTTGAGGTCACAGGTGCATGATGGGACTCTCCTGGGACCGACGTGACCTAAACCGCCCTGCATCACACCACAACCTGCATGACTAATGAAAACCTAGAATAACAAGCCAGGTGGCTGCAGAGCCCACAACAGGCGTCTGTTACGAGACTGTCGGCAGCGGGGGGGCTGGTGTTAGAGGGTAACTAGTACAACATGGCCCAGGACAGTGTCACAGAGAAGCATTATGCGTCTGTGTTTTTAATTATCTAGCGTCACTGTGTCACCACTCGCTGCTATTGGCCATATCCGGACACTCCCGACCTGCACTTTCCGGTCTTTTCATTTTTACTGTTCTGGAAATTAAAGAGCTCTTATTGCATAATTCAGAGTGGCATTTTATTGTGAAGGACGGACGTAAGATGCGATAGTTTTGACAGCATTGCTGGGACTTTCTTTAGCTAACTGTCTATGGATTTAATACCCAGCGAGGCTCAGCGTCTACAGCGAGGAGGTGATAGCGTACTTTAGCCGGCTCCAGTAAAGTAAAAGCTAAAGTAAACAGGTCCAACTATATACAGTTAGAAAGGTAAGAAGTTATGCTTTAGTTTTACACCATTAAACTAACTGAAAACATTAATAGATCATTTCTAGTCGTATTCTAACAGATATTTTGATAAAACGTGGACCCAGTGACGCAACTACCGGCCCCGGCTGATTATTGGGCCGCGGTTTGGCAGTTTGCAGAATATCTGTATGAGCGTTTTATTTGCGTGATAAATAAAGTTGATGAATGAAAAAGTGGTCTACTTTGGCTTGGCTCCATCTCTGTCTGTCCCTCTGCTTCGGTTTCACTCCCCACTGAGTCTGACTTAATCCCCCCCTTAAAGCATTTAAACTAACTTTTGCGTTGGAGTTTGTAACATTCACAAATTTAATTTAGAGTTTTTTGATCATCATTTTCACTGTAAATGCATATCGGATCCAAATGTCAGATTTTGTGATCAAATACTTTTTTTTTTTTGCATATTTAAGAAATAAACAGTGACAAACAATTACAATCAATACACTGAGATGAAGAACACGTCCCAGGGCCAACAAGAAAAGTAAAAGAAATAATAATTAAACAGAGGAAAGACGAGAGGGAGGGAGACACAACACGCAGAAATGGTTTGGGTTTCATTAACGACTGATATTTTCTGTTTGATACCTCTCCCTTTGGGCTGCTGACGTCGATGGTTTCAGTGACGGGTTCTAACCCTGAATCTGAATTATTTTATAAGTCATGTCTGACTCTGCATTTTGTGCATTGCAGGTTTGGAGACAGTTGTTTGCACCTGTATGTTTTTGTAGACTAATGAATGTTTTTCTTCAGGCATTTGAATGCAACAAAAAGAGATTATCGCGTCTCAATGACATTAGCCCACAGTGACGATGTAACCTGACGGAATATTAAGAATACAAGCTGTTGAAACAAATGAAGTATCTCGAACAGGTTTCAAAGTAGTTAAATAAAGGGACGTCAAAAGCTCCCTGCAAGGGGAGATTTGATTGCCTCTTTTGGAAAGTCAGCATAGGTTTCCTTTACAATGTTCAACGTGCATACAAATATATGAATGTTTTGAGATATTTGGACTGACAAAACAGAAGATATGGAAAGACGAGCAGCCTAAAGCTGCTAGCGTGCAATGAGCTGGTTGCCCGTCTGAAGAAGAAAGAGAAGAAAGATGTAAATGTTATGATGATGTGTTGATTTTTTTCAAGCCTGACTCTGCAATTCGTGCATTGCAGGTTTGAAGACTGCTGTTTGCACCAGTATGTGTTTTTTTTAAGACTAACGAATGCCTTTCTACAGGCACCTGAATGCAACATCAATAAGGATTCTCGTGTTCCTGAACTCAATGACTTTACCGCACGGTGATGATGTAACTTGACAGAAAATTAAAAAGACATGCCGTTGACAGAAATAAATTAGGTTTCTCAAGTAGGATTCAAATCTGTAGTGAAATAATGAGACGCCAAGGGCTCCCTGCTAGAAGAATGCTTCATTTGCTACTTATGGAGAGTCGGCGTAGGTTGCCTTTACAATGTTCAAAGCGTATCTAAATATCAGAGTGTTTTGAGACATTTGGCCTGACAAAACTGATTTATAAAGACCTGCAAACGGGAGCTGGCAGCTCACCCATCTGAAGACGAAAGAAAAGAAACCTGATGGCAAAAAACTGTCCTTCCAACACAGCATTGAAACCATATCTGGTTTACTAAATACTGGCCATGCCTACTTCTGCCTTGAACTTCTTTTATCCAATTCTTGTTACATAACGTTTTAAGGAATACTGTTTTCCTATAGTTAACATTTCTTTTAAGTGTGACCAATGTGATGCCTTAACTTTTAAAAACACCTTGTGCAATTGCAACCATATCAACACAAAGCAAGACCACCAGGATGTGGCTAGTATTCAAAAATAACTACTTCCAAACACAATCTAGTATTAAAAACACAACATTCAGAGGATTGAGCAACCTTGGCAGAGTTCTGCACTCATTACATTTTTGTAATCACCAAGATATTAATGTGAACGTTTGTCTTTTTCACTACATGGACTCTGGATCTAAAGATGATGTAAAAAAACATAAGATTTTCATCTTGTTGTTTGGTAATAATGCAAATGTGTGTTTTTAAATCCCAGTTGTTCCCGGCCCCATGTGGGCTGAGTCCTGCAGCGGCCCGGGTTGGAGTCCAACCTGCGGCCCTTTGCTGCGCGTCATCCCCCATCTCTCTCCCTCTTTCAAGTCTGTCCACTGTCACTTTAATAAAAGGGGGGGAAAATAACCCAAAAATGATCTTAAATCAAATTCCACTAAACCTTAAGAGTGACCACCCACTTTTATAAGTGGCATCAAGTTTTTTAAAGACTCTGGATCTGGAAGTGTTTTTTCCCTGTTTCATTAAATGCTTATAATGGAATGCTTATAATTAAATGCTTATAATTAAATGCTTATAATTAAAAGCTTATTTAAAGAGTCTGGCAGTCTGGAACTGAGCCAACCAGCTACGAGATGAATCGTAATCATAAAACATGTTCAAAATGGGCAAAAAAAAAACCAAAGGTAAGACTTGACTGTGTAGATAATCTATAATCTAAACTTCAATGATAGCAGCCCGCTGTAGTTGTTCTTGGGTTTGATAAACATTTCCATGGTAACAGCGAGTTCCTTCAATCAGAGAGGTCGCTGTTACGCTTAGGATTGTGGGTAGTGTAGTATTTCTCCACGTTTTTGACGTCATACGGACTTGTATGAACCATCGTTTAGCAACCTTGGAGCTGGTGGTCAGTCTAAGGTTTAGACATTATGGATAATAATCTAAATCCTAATAATCCTAAAAATCCTAATAATAATCCTAATAATAATCATCTAAATGAACAAGATTTTTACTTCCACAACCACACTGTTGTGCTCTATGGAAATAATAAATCAGATGAGTGTAGATTGAATCAAGAAAACCCTTTATTATTTGAAATGGAAGAGTGATATTGAGTAATAGAATGATTTTTGCACCGCTGTAAGAAATCCGACCAAGAACAAACTAAGATGAGAATAGAATATCCCTCGGATTGAGAGATGAATTCAATCATTAAGTGTTCACTACTCAAAAACCAAATAACAAATTTGAGCTGGCAGGGACAGACAGAGAGAAGCGCTGCATACTTTACATCAAGGTAAAATAATGAGTTTTCAAATTGCTCTGCACTTTTCCAATGCATTATAATAAGTGTTTGTGTATCTTTTGATATGTAATTATGAAAGCAGACATGTGTTTAAGAACTTAAGTTTGGTGGGTTTAAACAGCATGTATTTATAATGATGGATCCACTGATAGCTCTGCAGGGATGAAGAGGTTAATTAGCCCAATTACCAGCATCATTCACATAGGTACTTACTGTATGTGCCTGTAATGATGATGAAGCCATAGTCTGTCTGGTTCATCTTTATTTTCTTGCATTACAAATTCAGAGAATATGAAAATAAAGATTAGGGAACATCACAATGTCACGATAATGACTCATTTTCAGGCATTAGGGTTTGTTGACAAATTCAAAATCCAATTTATTCTTATGACCTTATCAGCTGAAACAATGTGACATGCAGACAAAGTGATAGGGACTGAAATGAGAGCCAAGGAGGGTTCGTTGCTGGCTGTTTTTTGTCGTCCAGCACAGTGGATCCAGAAACGTGGGCAAGATATGGAGTAAAGATCTAATCCTCATTGAATACAATTAAAACTTCTATTTTGAATTGTATGTTGTTAAAAGTCTATATTTGATATATACTGCCAATCAGGCAGGTGCGGTTGAGTTTTGCCATTGGCGGGTGAAACTGTCAAACTGACTGCAACGTTGGCGAGTAGCCAATGAGAATTCAGTGATTCATCAATTGATTTTTTGCCACTTTTGTTCCTTCAGATTTTAACTAGGCCGGCACAATTAATCGCAATTGTACTAAAATCACAATACAAACTAGTGCATTTCAGCTGACCCCATCCACCCCTCCACCCCTCAGCTGACCCCATCCACCCCTCAGCCGACCCCATCCACCCCTCAGCTGACCCCATCCACCCCTCAGCTGACCCCATCTACCCCTCAGCTGACCCCATCCACCCCTCAGCTGACCCCATCCACCCCTCAGCCGACCCCATCCACCCCTCAGCTGACCCCATCCACCCCTCAGCCGACCCCATCCACCCCTCAGCTGACCCCATCCACCCCTCAGCCGACCCCATCCACCCCTCAGCCGACCCCTCCACCCCTCAGCTGACCTCATCCACCCATCCACCCCTCAGCCGACCCCATCCACCCCTCAGCCGACCCCATCCACCCCTCAGCTGACCCCATCTACCCCTCAGCTGACCCCATCCACCCCTCAGCCGACCCCATCTACCCCTCCACCCCTCAGCCGACCACATCCACCCCTCAGCCGACCCCATCTACCCCTCCACCCCTCAGCCGACCCCATCCACCCCTCAGCTGACCTCATCCACCCATCCACCCCAGAGCTGACCCCATCCACCCCTCAGCTGACCCCATCCACCCCTCAGCCGACCCCTCCACCCCTCATCTGACCTCATCCACCCCTCCACCCCTCAGCTGACCCCATCCACCCCTCCACCCCTCAGCTGACCCCATCCACCCCTCAGCTGACCCCATCCACCCCTCAGCTGACCCCATCCACCCCTCAGCCGACCCCATCCACCCCTCAGCCGACCCCTCCACCCCTCATCTGACCTCATCCACCCCTCCACCCCTTAGCCGACCCCATCCACCCCTCAGCCGACCCCATCCACCCCTCAGCTGACCCCATCCACCCCTCCACCCCTCAGCCGACCCCATCCACCCCTCAGCTGACCCCATCCACCCCTCAGCTGACCCCATCCACCCCTCCACCCCTCAGCCGACCCCATCCACCCCTCAGCTGACCCCATCCACCCCTCAGCTGACCCCATCCACCCCTCCACCCCTCAGCCGACCCCATCCACCCCTCAGCTGACCCCATCCACCCCTCCACCCCTCAGCCGACCCCATCCACCCCTCAGCTGACCCCATCCACCCCTCCGCCGACCCCATCCACCCCTCCGCCGACCCCATCCACCCCTCCGCTGACCCCATCCACCCCTCAGCCGACCCCATCCACCCCTCAGCTGACCCCATCCACCCCTCCACCCCTCAGCCGACCCCATCCACCCCTCAGCTGACCCCATCCACCCCTCCACCCCTCAGCCGACCCCATCCACCCCTCAGCTGACCCCATCCACCCCTCAGCTGACCCCATCCACCCCTCCACCCCTCAGCCGACCCCATCCACCCCTCCACCCCTCAGCCGACCCCATCCACCCCTCAGCTGACCCCATCCACCCCTCCACCCCTCAGCCGACCCCATCCACCCCTCAGCTGACCCCATCCACCCCTCCGCCGACCCCATCCACCCCTCAGCCGACCCCATCCACCACATCCACCCCTCAGCCGACCCCATCCACCCCTCCACCCCTCAGCCGACCCCATCCACCCCTCCACCCCTCAGCCGACCCCATCCACCCCTCCACCCCTCAGCTGACCCCATCCACCCCTCAACTGACCCCATCCACCCCTCAACTGACCCCATCTACCTCTCAGACCCCATTGGTTTGCCCAATTCTAGAAAATTGAAAAATGACATCAAAGAAAGGCTCTTTTTTAAATGTAACAATATATTAATGTTTTAAAGTACTTAAATATATAATAAGTAAACCTAAGTCACCAAACACACAACTACACTAATTTAACAATAAATGAGTTATTAACACTATTAACAAGTACCAACAAAATCAATGTTGAGTTGGTATGCTAACCAGAGCCCAGAGGGAAAATATGGCATTTTAAAAGTAGAATACATTTACGGTAGCTAGCTAACGGTAGACTACATGGGAAGTCTGATATTTTTGCGTTCGTTTCGGAGCGACGGAGGGAAAATGAAATGAAATGAGGATCCAAAATTAGCTTTCTAATCCGGTCCGATTCCTACCGGTTGTGTAGGAACCGGTTCCTTAGACCAGGGGTTCCCAAAACTTTCAGCCCACGACCCCCAAAGTAACGGTGCAAGTGACTTGCGACCCCCCCACTATAAACGTATATAAACATTGCGCGCAACCGCGCACGCACTATAGGAGTCTCCAAACACGAGATAACACAACAGCCATAACATTACTCTACAGTAATTTACTCATTACTTTAATCTGAACTTAACCTCACCTAGTGAGATGGATGAGCAACATGTTTGGAGCACAGCAAGTCCAGTCTTGGTTTAATGTTGGAGACCGCTCCTCAGAGATCATCCTCCACATTCTTATGTCTTTTCCACCAAGGCTAACCAGGTGCTGGTTCTGGGCTGGTGCTATAGCCAGTTCGGTGCTGGTTCTACTCGCCAATTATCTAAGAACCAGCTCAATTTTCCCCAGCCTGAGAGCCAGAGCAGGGCTACGTCACAACGTCACTGCAAGTACCTCCGTTGTCATAGCAACGCGTCATGACAATCAACAATAATGGAGGACTACATACCGATACTTTTGCTCCTGGCTTTACAAATTCCCACTGGAATTCAAAAACGGGCCTTGACAGCTGCGTGACCGCTATGGACCGAGGACACGCACTTTTATTATAATCTTTTGCTAGCTTGCGAAGGCAACATCAGCAGCGTAGCTACAGTAAAACACCGTTAGGGTGAACAGACGTCCCGGTTTGACCGGGGCGGTCCCAATTTTCCCGACAAAAAGCCTACCGGGACCCGCTCCCAGCACCTGACGTAACCGGTTCTTATCTCTAGACCAGCGCTACGTTGGTGCTGAGTTGGAACCCGTGTTCTTGGCCCAGAGCCAGGTTTATTTGTGTGGAAAAGCAAAGAACCGGTTCAATATTTGGCACTGACTCCAAACCAGCACCAGAACTGCCTTGGTGGAAAAGACATATCAGTCGCCATCTCTATTTATTTTTAAGGAACATCAGTGCCGAGAAAGTCTTGTCGCACAAGTAGGTAGTGCCAAACGGCACCAGGACAGCCGTGGGTGTTCCCTCTCAACCGAAATCCAAAACTCAGCCGGCGTCTTAGAACTGAACGCCGTCTTCAAGGTCCGGTCGCTGGACAGGTCCACCGATGCGTCCTCCAGCTCGGAGGTCAGATGGTTTGTCCTCGTTTCAAATCAAAAGAGATGTTCACTTTTTATTTATTTGCTTGGTTTTATTTTAAATTTAGCCACTAGTTTTATCTTGTGTTAAAATCATGGCTAACATATGCTATTTCTAATCGTTTTTAAATTTTTATTTTATTTCTGGAAATCAACTTGCGACCCCCCCTCTCTGGCTCGCGACCCCCCTGTGGGTCCCGACCCCCACTTCGGGAATCACTGCCATAGGGGACCCGGGTTTCAGTACCCAAACCCTATTCATTGGTTTCCATTTCAAACGACACACACCGACCCTTTTATAATCTGTATTAAACACATCTATTCTATTTGTTGCTGACACCTGTATGTCTGATCCTCCTGGACGCAGCTGGGCATTTTAACGTCTTCTTCTGGAGTGTCTACACTTGTCATGCCGGACTGTGTTCGGCTGACAGGCAGATTCGTCATCATGGCATGTGGCCAAACAGCTTCGGACAACCTGATGGATGGTGGGACAGAAGGCCATGCTGGCGGATCTGGGAATGCCCCCCCTGCCCAAACTCTTCATCATGTTGTCCTTTTCCTCTCCCTCACTCCTTTTCGCCCAACAGCTTTGGCACCTTTTCTTTTTTTATCCTTAAAAAGAAACATTGCTTTCTCACATTACACCTTACGGCCTCCACATCCTGAAAAGATCGGAGAGCAGCAGCATTTGGCCCTTCTAGTCTCATCACCTCCGCCACCTTGTCTCTTCAACCTTAAACTGGGCAGGAGGCAATGAAGGCCTTGTGTTCTAGCAACCTCTCCTGGATTCTCCTCTCCACCCTGAACATTGTAGATAATAAACATTTGTTCTCTTCACGTTGTCTTGTAGGTGTGGAAGAAAGAAATAACTACAGCTGGGTATCGTTCAAACATATTATATACCAGTAGTGATACCAATACCGTGACTCTGATTCTGGTTCCTAAACGATACAAATTTTATGAAACAAGAAGAAATGATAACGTTACTGTATTTTCAGGAATATAAGTCACTCTTTTTTTTCATAGTTTGGCTGGTCCTGCGACTTATAGTCAAGTGCGATTTATATATATCAAATTTATTTTTATATACACTACCGGTCAAAAGTTTGGGGTCACTTATACATTTCCATACCACTCCATTATAGACAGAATACCTGCTAATTTGGGTGGGGGGGCTGATCTTTAATGCAATATCTACATTGCCCATTATCAGCAACCATTCATCCAATGTTCCAAAGGCTCATTCTGTGTACTAATATATCATTTAAAAATAAAAAACTAGAAAAACATTGGAGAACCATTTTACTATTATGTAAGCACATAATGTAATCTGATTACTGGTTAAAAAAACAATGCAACTGATCTCAGCTGGCATTCTGTCTATTTTATGTGACCCCAAACTTTTGACCGGTAGTGTATGTTCTAACAAGTTTTTAAACATTACCGTATACAGCCTTGAGAAGATGCTCTAGGTTTGTGACAACTGAGAAAGACTAAAGACAAACAAAATGCCACCACAAAGATCGAAAAATATATACAAAACTTGTGAGGGACTGGCGAAAAGGTTACTCTTACTGCCATGACGAAGACAAAGAAGGCGATCGCAGGCTAAACGCAAGATGGCCAGAGCTGGACGAGTCCACAGATTGGTGCCGGGAGAGGCTTGTCAACAGTGCAGTTACATCTCCACGCCCTGGTAGTTACCAAGGAGATGAAAATAAATGACTTTGACATTAACTTGGTGTTACCGCTTCACGCAATGCAACCGCCTCTCTATCAGAGCACGGACAACGTTGTGTCAGAAACTGCCTGCAGATTTCCAAGCCAACAGTTTCCGTGAGGTCGTTGAAAAGCAGGTAACTGAACACAACGTGTCACCGGATCATATTATCAACATGGACGAGGTCCCCATCAGGTTCGACCTTCCCATGGGCCGGAAGTGTCGCAGAGAAAGGGCAGAAAAGTGTGAATATAGTGAGAAAATCCCACTTTACAGTGGTGCTGGCATGTGGTGGAAATGGATCGAAAATGCCCCCGATGGTCATTTTCAAAAGTAAAACCATGCCAAAAGAGGAATCTCCCCCCACAGTTGTCCAGGTTGTATATGAGAAAGGGGGGGGATTTTTGATTTTCTCCATATTGCCCATCCCTAGATTTAATGCAACATCACATCTCATATTCAGTCATTTAGTTTGCTTGTATCGTTCGTAGCTGACTTTACAAGCCGACTTCTCTATTGGCTGTTGAAACAAGTCGCTTGGGTTCTAACACCAGCCTCTGGCGACTTTACCGGCTGTGTCCCAGCGTCGGCTGGTCTAAGTCGAGTGGAGACAGGCCGGTTCAGACCGCTGAGACTTCTCTATGCAATGTTTTGTCTCGTCGTGAATCTTTGGTCTGAACTGGGCTGTGCTCAGTGATTCTGTCACTGCTTGGCCCGATGCTCATTCAGACAGAATCATGCAGCTCCGACGTAAAAGGGCCGACCTCAAAAAAGCTTGAGTGTTTTCATCCATTTGAATAAATTCAGGTCAGCTGGAAACGCTGGTTAAACTGAGTGGGTTTAAGTGGGTGTAACTGCCGCTGCACCCACGAGTCCTCGATCTCTCCGTTTTCCTCAAATCTGTCACAGCTTGACTGTCAGTTCTGCTTTGCTTGTATTTCTCGCTGATTGCTGAATCCAGCTTTTATTGAATCCCTGCATTGTTCACTGGCCGCGGCTAGAGCATCTATACAGAGATTTTTTCCATTAACCTTTATTCACCCAGTGATGGATGACTAATCATATATGATCTTGAAGAGCTTTTGGTTTTCTTTCTTTTTCATTTGTAATACAGGGAGACAGTAGGGGTGTGAAAAAAAAAAAATACAATACAGCATAGTATTGCGATATTTTCAGTGGAAATACTATCGATACACAGGCGCCAAGTATCAATCTTTATTATATACGTGTTGATAGTCCCATTTTAAACCAATACAATTGAAGTGAGATGAATAAACAGAGAAATGTTTCTTTTTAGATAAACCCGATGTTGACAATGTTCCCTTTTGGGGACATTATTTGAAATTGGGAAAAATTAGAAGTTGGAAAAAAGGCTAAAAAGTGCAATATATTGCAGAATATTGCAATATGTTTAAAATCGTAATAATATTGTATTGTGGCATAAGTATCATGGTGATATCGTATCGGGCGATTCCCACCCTTACATGCACATAATATTCCAGTTTTTGCACGTTATTCCGACTAAGCTATTTACATGGCTAATGAAAGTGAATATTCCACTAATTTACAGATTTACAGCGCATTTACAGAAATGCTGATTAATGTGCATTGTCCTAATCAAATAATTCTGGCTTAATATTCCTCTTTACATGCAGCTGTGCCAAATACAAAGTATCAAAAGACTTGTTAGTCGTGCAAACACACCATCCCTCTTTCATTCGTTTGTCAGAATATCCACCAGAATATGCTGTTTAAAAATACCTGTATCAGATATAAAAGAAATATAGTCATATTCGGATTTATTGTTAAATATAGGTCTGCATGTAAATGTATTGACTGACTAATTCTGCTCATCTTCCCTTCAACTTGTCTTGTCAGACATGGTTCCCACCCCCCATATTAACACATACATTTGCAAAATGACGCAGTGGGGGTCAAACTTGGCTCGTATCACCGGGGCAGAAAGTTGCCCTGGCACAGGCCAAGTTCACAGATGGTTCACTACCAGCTATGAATATGCTGACATGAATATACAAGAGGAGACTGTAAACCCAAAGGAACATACAGCAGCTGCTCACACAACCAATCACTGTAGGGCTGCAACTAACGGCTATGTTGACAGCCGATTAATCTGTTTATTATTACTAAATGTGGCATATATTAATGAAATTAAGTAAATAAATATGTTCTGCAATGCTGGTATTTATGACTGCCCATGCACCAAAACAACCAATGCACTGTTGGAAGAACAGAACCTTTAAGTAAAAGTACTAATACCACACTGTAAAAATACTCTGTTACAAGTCAAAGCCCTGCATTGACAATGTTACTTCAGTAAATGTATCATCAGGAAAATGTACTTAAGGAGCCCTGCCACACAAAACCGCTTTTACTTCATTTTTTAAAAATATATTATGTGTTTGTGTTATGTGGTGAATGTGAAAATGAACTGCTACCTCCTCGGTCAGCTCCAGCCACCGAGAAGAAATAAATTACCATAGCTGGTCAGTCTGACGTCATGTGGCCTGAGCTCATTAATATTCATGAGCATGAGATTCATGTTGCTGCGTGCACACACACACACACACACACACACACACACACACACACACACACACGATGGATGTACAAAAACCCGGAGATGAGACGCACAGGATGACCTAAATTGAGGATAGCAACACTCGTTATTGTAAGTGCAATGATTATATATGTATGCATGAATGTATGTATATAAATATTTTAATTTTTTTTTTTTTTTTTTTTAATGTTAAAGTCCAATAAGTACTTTATTAAACCGTATGCATGTGTGTCCCAGGCCAGGATAGAGAATGAACTAATAACGTACAGATCAACAAGCTACTGACATTCAACTTTGATTCCTTCAATAAATTATTATTTGTTGTCTTAAATCCACCAGACATTTTCACTCTCAGCATCCTCAGCCTTATTAGTAAGGTTACTAGGAAAACTAGTCAATTTATTCTCCTCAAAACAGTTTTCCTTATTTTTAAAGAACTTTCTCTGTCAAAACATTGCAACTTTTAGCGCAATTTTTCACGAAAGCTCCCGCAACATCAAGCCTTTTGGGCCGCAACAATCTCAAAAGAAAAGGCTGCGAAATCCTGGAGGGACTGATTAATGAGAACCGTCATGCAGGCTTTCTATACCACGCTAGAATGGCTTGCAATACTGTAACAGAGGCATTTTATCCACAAAAAATGCTAAATGTTACAGATTCTACAGATGGTAGAACTTCAGACATTACCACAAAGTAATGAAATACGCGTGGCAGGGCACCTTTAAGCTGTGACCGAGACACTCGCCCACGCGTAAAAACAGCACCTCTGATTCATAGTTTAATCATTTAGTAACCATAACAGCTATCGACTCACCAAAAGTTGCGTCTAAAACCTAACGAGTTAGCGGTTACGGAGGTGATATCAATACATATCTGAGAAGATTCATGTTCTGTTTTATTTATTTATTTATTTGTCTTTAAGGCCCTAGAACCATTTTTAACATAAGAGTGACCTCACTGCAACCCAAATATTCTAATAACCCAGTTTGTCCTGAAAAAAATGATGTTCATATCTTGACTGTAGACAACAGGGTTGATGTTTTACAAGTTATTATAAAATAAATCCAGACGGACAATGAACTGTAAAAATGGCCTCAGGGCTAAGAGGGTTAAAAGTAAAAATACTCAATGCTGAATAATCCTCACATTAATGCATTACATTAATCAAAACAGGTTGACAAGGAAAACATTGATTTGTATAATGTGTTCCTTGTCAACCTGTTTTGATGTTACAAAACAAAATGGAAAAATGATGGTGGGATGTATGAGGTAGACATAGAAGGCAGAGAGGTAACGCGTCATGTTAGTGTGAATACTGTGTTTGGTGGTTGTTATACACGCGGCTGAACAGAGTACTCAGGCAGAAATGACACGGGAACAGAGTCTTTAACCTCGTGAACTTTGATGGTGCTGCACTCATTCCGCTCCAAGCAGTTCTAGCAGCACTTCCTCTGAACAAACCAAGCCACATGTCATGTTGTTCAACTCATGAACCTCATATTCGTCGCAATAGGGTCCACTTTAGGTTGAGTAAGAAAACGCTAAATCTAGCATGCTAAGCGGAAGTGAATAATGTCCTAAACACAGAGACAACAAGCCTCGTGTACAGGCTGGCTGTATAAGCTCAACGGTAATGCTAATGATGCTAAAGGTGCTAAACACATCAAAGGGCTCACAACTTCAGAATGGTTTGTGATGAAGGATGAATGGTTTGGTATGAAACCACATCGGTCTCAGTAAAAATAATTGTAGAGTGCAACAGAAGCAATGCTTTGGCTGCACTCTTCTCTATGATTCTGTTCATCTTCTGCTCTTGTGGGGCCTTGTTTTGTTTCATTTTTTTGGAGGTTATGATATAAAAAGTCATTTTTGAGCATGGTCACAATATACATATTGGATAAGCGGATAAGTCATTTCTGGTAAGAGCTTGTTTTTGTCATAGTCCGATGGTTCAGGAGCTAGAGGACTTTTCTTTCGGGTGTCATTTCAAAATGTAGTTTAAAACCATGGTTGTAAAAAAACCATAGTTTGTAGTTCAATTGTAGAATTGCTGTGACACAAGTGTTAGGGGAAACCAGTCTTCAGACAGGGCTTCTTCATGGGACATAGTGCTACATGGAGTAAAGCTGAGAGAGACCCTAAAAAAACAAAAAACAAGATAGAGTCTTGGAAAGCTGCTAACCTAATGGTTCGGAAATCAAATAAACAGCCATAAGGTGAGAGGGTCTTTAAAATGAATGAATTCCTTGCAGGGGTCCTTTTATGTCTGTCTGTGTGTGTGTGTGTGTGTGTGTGTGTGTGTGTGTGTGTGTGTGTGTGTGTGTGTGTGTGTGTGTGTGTGTGTGTGTGTGTGTGTGTGTGTGTGTGTGTGTGTGTGTGTGTGTGTGTCAGTTAATGAACCCTCTAGAGATGAAGCAGGAGGCTCCCACCACTCTTTTACAAGATCATTTTACAGCAACAGTGAATCTCCAAGAATGCCATAGGTGTGTGTCTGTCTGTGCATGAAGGCATATGTGTGCTCCCATGAGGTTGTGTCCACTTGATTTGTGTGTGTGTGTGTGTGTGTGTGAATATGTATGACCTGAGACAGTGCCCTCCTACTTGACTGCGTGCAGCGGCACAGAGAAAAGGACACAATGAAGTACAACCCTAAAACAGGGCGACTGTAAGTCAAGTGGTGACAAGCTGCACTAAAACACCATCACTGCTGTCCTCTGGAAACCTCCTTACTCCAGTGCGGTTTGATTATCTCAATCAATATAAACCCTCCGGAGTCGAGTAAACTCGGGTCCTTCAAAGCACCTTTCGAGCCAAAGTGAACAATCACATAATAAAAAAAAAAAAAGGTTACAAAGGGTTCTCATCATGGAGGTTCACGTAAAGTTCTCTGTGGTAATGATGACACAATAACTTACAACATACAAAGCGAGAGAGCCTAACCGAACGGTACCCAACCCTACTGACAACATGATGGAGAGGATCCCTACGGAGATGGGACCTAAGGAGTAAGATCCTTTTTGGGTGTAATTACACCTATGCATAGCCATATACAGTGGGTACGGAAAGTATTCAGACCCCTTTAAATTTTTCACTCTTTGTTTCATTGCAGCCATTTTCCAAAAATCAAAAAAGTTCATTTTATTTCTCAGTAATGTACACTCAGCACCCCATCTTGGACAGAAAAAAACAGAAATGTAGAAATTTTTGCAAATTTATTAAAAAACAAAAACTGAAATATCACATGGTCATAAGTATTCAGACCCTTTGCCGTGACCCTCATATGTAACTCAGGTGCTGTCTATTTCTTCTGATCATCCTTGAGATGGTTCTACACCTTCATTGGAGTCCAGCTGTGTTTGATTATACTGATTGGACTTGATTAGGAAAGCCACACACCTGTCTATATAAGACCTTACAGCTCACAGTGCATGTCAGAGCAAATGACAATCATGAGGTCAAAGGAACTGCCTGAGGAGCTCAGAGACAGAATTGTGGCAAGGCACAGATCTGGTCAAGGTTACAAAAAAATTTCTGCTGCACTTAAGGTTCCTAAGAGCACAGTGGCCTCCATAATCCTCAAATGGAAGACGTTTGGGACGACCAGAACCCTTCCTAGAGCTGGCCGTCCGGCCAAACTGAGCTATCGGGGGAGAAGAGCCTTGGTGAGAGAGGCAAAGAAGAACCCAATGGTCACTGTGGCTAAGCTCCAGAGATGCAGTCGGGAGATGGGAGAAAGTTGTAGTAAGTCAACCATCACTGCAGCAATCCACCAGTCGGGGCTTTATGGCAGAGTGGCCCGAAGGAAGCCTCTCCTCAGTGCAAGACACATGAAAGCCCGCATGGAGTTTGCTAAAAAACACCTGAAGGACTCCAAGATGGTGATAAATAAAATCCTCTGGTCTGATGAGACCAAGATAGAACTTTTTGGCCTTAATTCTAAGCGGTATGTGTGGAGAAAACCAGGCACTGCTCATCACCTGTCCAATACAGTCCCAACAGTGAAGCATGGTGGTGGCAGCATCATGCTGTGGGGGTGTTTTTCAGCTGCAGGGACAGGACGACTGGTTGCAATCGAGGGAAAGATGAATGCGGCCAAGTACAGGGATATCCTGGACGAAAACCTTTTCCAGAGTGCTCTGGACCTCAGACTGGGCCGAAGGTTTACCTTCCAACAAGACAATGACCCTAAGCACACCGCTAAAATAACGAAGGAGTGGCTTCACAACAACTCCGTGGCTGTTCTTGAATGGCCCAGCCAGAGCCCTGACTTAAACCCAATTGAGCATCTCTGGAGAGACCTGAAAATGACTGTCCACCAACGTTTACCATCCAACCTGACAGAACTGGAGAGGATCTGCAAGGAGGAATGGCAGAGGATACCCAAATCCAGATGTGAAAAACTTGTTGCATCTTTCCCAAAACGACTCATGGCTGTATTAGATCAAAAGGGTGCTTCTACTAAATACTGAACAAAGGGTCTGAATACTTATGACCATGTGATATTTCAGTTTTTGTTTTTTAATAAATTTGCAAAAATTTCTACATTTCTGTTTTTTTCTGTCCAAGATGGGGTGCTGAGTGTACATTACTGAGAAATAAAATGAACTTTTTTGATTTTTGGAAAATGCCTGCAATGAAACAAAGAGTGAAAAATTTAAAGGGGTCTGAATACTTTCCGTACCCACTGTATTATAATACATTATAATAATACAAAGCTTTGTACAATATATTCTACTGCTCTTCTTACCATTCATCCTGCACATACACTTATTCTTTCTACTCATAAGTTACCACACTGCACATACCGATATATATATATATATATATATACATATTTATTCTGTTAATACACTGTGTATATCTATAATATTCTTACTACTAGTATAATGTCACTGATACTACATTGCACATATCTGTACACGGTGTTCACACACACACACACCACTCACATTACATAGCCATATTTATTCCGCTCTTATAACACTCCAATACATTTTCTTATTCCTATGCACCACCTGTCTATATTTGATAACCACATTGCACTTTTCTGCTTTTTTTTGCACTTCTGGTTGGACGCAAACTATTCTTTTAATGTAATCTTTTTGTTTAACTTGAAACATTCGCGGAATCACTTTTGCCAAATCAGGCCAGAGTCCATTTAAATAAACCGTCATTGTCATAAAACAAACACGCTTCACTCAAAAGTCGACAAACTAAATCAAAAGCTTCCTTGGTTTGTCTCTTTCTACTGGTCTTATAACACTACTCTGGTTTGATTGAAATAAACCCTTAATTCACCTATTTACATGTAAAAAAAATAAAAAATATGCTGGCTCTATACACGCTAAAAGTAGTGTTTATTTAAATGGAGCCTGGTGAGTTTGGCGCTGTAGATTTAAGTTTTTTTTTTTGGTTAAACAGAAAGGATCTTACTCTTTAACAAAAAGGCCTGTCTCTGTAGGGATCCCTTCCATAATGTTGTCAGACACTTAATAATAAATAATTATCCTAGAGGGTGGGGGCTTTCAGACTTTTCGTGTGTGTGGACCACTATTTGTAATCAAGAATTTCCGCGGACCACCTCATAATACACATAATAAAATATGTCTACTAGAGACGAGCTGAAACGAGTACACACACACACACACCTGGTGTGAAAAAAAAAATAAAATAAAATCACACTGATCATAAAAAATTTAAAGTTAAAAAAAGAAAGTTATATTGAGTATGAAAACTCTTGTTCATTACATTTTACTTCATAATTGCAACCACATGTGTTGTATTCGTTGTTGCAAAACTTGTTCTGTATATAGTTTGTTTGTTACCATGACAACACTGAAGCTCAATGCTAATTCTGTAATTTTAAATAGTTTTCTAAATCAGCCATAAATACAACAATTTATGATCAACCCATATCAATTGTATCATGTACCGGTTAAAGCCCCGCCCATTTCAAGACCACCCGACCCACTTCCGGGTTAAATCATGTCCACTTCCGGGTTAGTCCCCGCCCAGTCCGAGTACAGATACAGATACTTCATGTGGTAAACAGACACAGATAATGCTGTACTCGCTCATCCCTAATGTCTACACACAGTCCTACCTGAATTAATGCGCACCTCTTAATAGGCCTACTAGCATTAAAACTATAACAACTGGTCCTCGCATCAGTACATCAGGCTTGTTAACCCTCGTTGTCCTCCCGGGTCAAAAACAGACAAAAATTTGAAATTGTCGTCCCTTTTTCAGACTTTATTAGTTTTCACTAACTCCACCTTACTAGCACTAGTTTTACACTGCCTTTTGGAATTCATGGTCAATAACACTCATTTATATACAATTATACCTTATATTTGATTTAAAAAAGCAGAAATTATGAATTATTTTGACTAGTTAAGAGTTAAGATCAGAAGAACGTACAGATAGGTTTAGACGAGTTAAAGCAAACCCATTGCCATGGTCTTTTTTTTGCATAAATCAATTCCATTTTAAGATACAACTTGCATGATTAGTGTATTAAGGAAATCATTTTAGATTGTTAATCACTTGCTAGCTGTACTCATTTCCAGAAGATGCTTTAATGCGAGGTAATTCTCTACAGCAGATGGGAAGGAGGGAGAAGAAGCACAGAAGCATGGAGGAACACACCTCGAGTCCTTTGAAGATGAACACCAGTGATGCTTATCCGGAGCATGAATCCAGCATTATTCAGCTTCAGTTTCCATGTTTTTCTCTACCTTTTTATTTAATCATCCGGTGCTCGGGAATAACCTTTTTGAGCTTTGAAATGTATTTTCTTAGCACATCTGCACAAGTGTACACCTGGGTTTGTTCAGCGGCTATGCTGGAGCAGCTGAAGGTGGAGTACCTTGCTCAAGGGTACTTGATCGCGGGCGGGGGGGTTAAGTGACTGACTTCTTTCACCCTTGAGAGACGCTATTTTTAGTCTACCGTGGTTGATAACAGCGGTGTTAAATAAACTCTTCCAAAATTGAAGCACATGTCAAACTAGAAAATTCCGCAGAAATTTTATCAGTGTGCCTGCTACCGGGTGCACATCTACATACACACACATTGGAAACGTAAGTTAGGAGGCAGTTGGTCAACACGGACTCCAGGGAACAGTGTCATGATAGGTGTGTGTGTGTTTCTGTATGTATGTGTGTGTGTGTGTGTGTGTGTGTGTGTGTATGTTTCTGTATGTGCGTGTGTGTGTGTGTGTGTGTCTGTGTGTTTATGTGCGTGTGTGTGTGGTGTGTATGTGTGTGTTGTGTGTGTGTTTGTGTGTGTGTGTGTTGTGTCTCTCTGTGTGTGTGTATGTGTGTGTGTGTTGTGTGTGTGTTGTGTCTCTCTCTGTGTGTGTATGTGTGGTGTGTGTGTGGTGTGTGTGTGTTGTGTCTCTCTGTGTGTGTATGTGTGTGTATGTGTGGTGTGTGTGTGGTGTGTGTGTGTTGTGTCTCTCTCTGTGTGTGTATGTGTGTGTGTGTGTGTTGTGTCTCTGTGTGTGTGTGTGTATGTGTGTGTGTGTGTTGTGTGTGTGTATGTGTGTGTGTGTGTTGTGTCTCTGTGTGTGTGTGTGTGTGTGTGTGTGTGTGTGTGTGTGTGTGTCTGTCTCTGTCGTGTTGCAGCCCCTCCCTCTGTCCTCTCAGTAAAAGAACCTGTTGCTATGGTGATTTCATCAGAAAAGGGGCGAGATACTTTTTTTTTTAATGTTTAATGTTTACGATTTTCAAAATCGATTCCTTTCCCCAGAATCAACATATTGTATTTTCTTTTTATTCAATCAATGATTCACCAAAATATTTATATAACAAAAAGATATCCAAACTTTTTATTTATTTTTTTCCACAGTGCCAGATTTGATAATGTGAAAATGCCCAGGGGCATTTTTTTTTTAACAATAAAAGTTACATACAAATGCACTAAATTTAAAATATTTTTTTTATTTAATAAAAAAAACAAAAAAAAACAGAAACAAACATTCTACCTTACTTCTACATCTGTAGTCAGATAACCAAAACATACTGTTTGGAATACTATTAAGTTGAAGTTGATAAAAATCTTAACCTCATGTTCATTTTAAACATGACTTACTATGCGTAATGCACAGCTCGTTAGCATTTAAGCTAACGACATATGACTCCTGCTCTCGTCTTCCAAACCCCGAGGCTGCAGCAAAACAGACAGATCCATGTCCAGGTGTAAATGTCAGACTGACCCTGTGAAGTTTTAAAAGACAGTTTTTTGGGGCTTTTCCCTTTGTTCCATAGTGGCAGTGGACAGACATGGAAGGGGGGCATGGTCCGATTTGAAACCCGGATCGCCGCCAAGGACTCAGTCTACATGGGGCGCACGCTCTACCGGGTGAGTTAGAGGGCGCCGCTAAATCAATAAGTCTTTAGAGACGTCTCATGACATATTGGCTCTAGAAGCGTATAGTTCACTTTTTGATTTTTGTTAAAGAAGGAAAATAAAATCGCAATACTCAACACTATCGGAGCGCAGTACTTCTATAATCGATCAGCACCAATGTATCATGAAAGACCAGAAGCATATCGGCCCAGCCCTAGTTATGATCATACCTACAATGATTATGCTTTGTATCCACATTTTGTGTTGCATGTTATGTTTGTCTGTGAGTTTGTTGCAGAACCACAAAAAAATCCCAAGAAATCCAGTACCTGGACTGTTGAATGTCATCCCGTCTCCCGTGCTTCTCCTACAAGCTGCTTGATGAAACAGAAAAGGTCATTGAAGTAATGTAAAAAAAAAAAAAAGATCTGGGAAAAGAGAGTCTCTGCTCCTCAGCGCCTCTCAACATTACTTTGGAAAGTCTTTGATAACTTTTCAGATGAAACTTTTGGAGGTCGCGGTTGCATATTAGTGATGTCGTCACTGCTGTGATGAGCGGGAATGACGACGGCTAAGAGGAATTCCTATGAAATGTTCTTTTAATCCGTGGGAAGCAGAGGGAGAGAATGAGGTAGAAGGGCGGAAAGAGGAAGAAAGGATAGAGATGACAAAAAAGGACAAAGAGAGAGAAAGTGAGAGACTTAAGGGCCATCAACAACAATAATAACCATAACTACACACACACACACACACACACACACACACAATCATTCTTACTCAAGTGGATGGTGCAGTCCACAACACAACTGTTGGGATCACTTTCAGAGCAATTTGATGAACGATAGACCCACTGACAGCCAATCAGAATCCATCTTACAACATAGCATTTTTTAATTTATTTTTAATTTATTTATTTTTAAATCTGCCAATACAAATGCAGATACCAATAGATCGAGAAATGCCTAATATCGGCCGATAGTATCGGCCCGCCGATATAGCGGTCAGGCTCTATTCTTCATTTGTATGTTGAATTACTTCTTATGTAAAATATGCGTCTCTGGTAGATGTTTGCGATTGGTCGTGCTGTGCAAACCCCGCCTCTTTTATGGGAATGCGCGCCTCGCTGGACCGGGAAGCCCCTGGCTGATTGAACTAGTTGTTAGGGCTAAGTGAAGCCGGCTAAATAAATCCAGGGGCCTGTTGATCTCGCTTCGTAGTACAGGCCTGCGGTGATGTAACATGTTGCCATGACGATGCCAATTTCCCCCCAACGAAGCAGAGCAGTTGTTTAGGGAGAGATGGGACAAACTGGGACGAGCCTGCAGCGGCTGAAGTCTCTCTGAAGTGCTGCTGCCTTGATGAGAGGTTTCAATTACAGCGGGTTTGATCATCTGAACACAATGCTCAGGGAAATACAAACTAAGCCACTAAATCTGTGCTGAAGGAGCATTGATAGAGGAGTGAGAATTTTAACATATCTCACGTTTACAAACCGTCCTTTCGAGCATGGAAAAGCTGACTCCTCTGCTCCGTTTATTAGTTTTAGAAGTTACCATCTCTTATTATTTATTTTACCCACATACGATCTTGGCTAAAGGTGCAGTAAGATTGAAGATGAAGCACATTTTCCACAGGCAGTGTGAAGGAGTCATACATTTTTCAATGTTACACATTGTATGTGTAACATAACAAAAAAACATTTTATGTGCAACACACTTTCTTTTCGGCCGGATGATCGTCACCATCCTCTTTCTTTGTGTTTCTGAGGACTCTGGAGACCTGGTCCTCAGATCTCTGCAGGGTAAATTCAGACAGCTAGCTAGACTATCTGTCCAATCTGAGGACTATGGTTACCTGGTCCTCAGGTCTCTGCAGGGTAAATCCAGACAGCTAGCTAGACTATCTGTCCAATCTGAGGACTATGGTTACCTGGTCCTCAGGTCTCTGCAGGGTAAATCCAGACAGCTAGCTAGACTATCTGTCCAATCTGAGGACTATGGTTACCTGGTCCTCAGGTCTCTGCAGGGTAAATCCAGACAGCTAGCTAGACTACCTGTCCAATCTGAGGACTATGGTTACCTGGTCCTCAGGTCTCTGCAGGGTAAATCCAGACAGCTAGCTAGACTACCTGTCCAATCTGAGTTTCTGTTGCACGACTAAAACTACTTTTAAATGTATGCACCGTGGCTCCGTAGCATCACCCATGATGGTCGTGATTGGTTTTAACCCTCATGTTGTCTTCATGTTGTCCTCATGTTGTCCTATATCAATGTTCTTTTTAATTACCCAAAATAACATGATTGATTCCACACAACGCTCTTTGGCAAGTACAAATCTCTACTTTCATTAATTTTGGGGCGTCTAATGCAATTTGATTGAGCATTTTATTGAGCATTTGAAAACAATGTCACTGATACTACATTTGAAAACAAAACAAACAAATGGAAGTGTTTTTGAAATAGTATTGAGTAAAAGTTGACATATTCCAGTCTGTGATTATCATCAACATCCATTCCTTTAATTTTAATCTAAATAATTCCTAATTTCTGCTTTTCTAACTCAAACATTAGGTATAATTTCCTATACATTAGGTTTATTGAACAAAAATTCCAAAAATAACTTAAAACCTCCAAAAAGGTTAGTGTTGAATACGTCAAAAGTGACAGACAAAAAAAGAGTCAAGTGTTGAAAAACGGGACAAAGACGCAAGAAAAACTTAAAAAAAAACACTAATTAAAAAAAAAGCCTCAACAAAAGTGTTGATTTTCAATTTTGACAGGAAGACAACACCTGGTTAAAGAAATGCCAATAAACGTTTTCACCCATCCCAGAATGCTGTGTGGACTAGCCAGACCCTCCTCCGCAGCGCTGTGGAGGATGGTCTGGATATACGAGACTAGAAAGTTAACAAGCAGAGCTTCTAGAAGTTGACAGCATCCTCAGGACCTCATGGAGAAACATCATCAAATCCAGCAGCAACACCTTTACTCTCAGAGTATTTCACACCAAGCGGTATTTCATTAGAATTACATTATAACCACTAAAAACGTGCGGCACAGCAGAAATCACCATTTAGATACGAGTTTTACAAGAGTCTGTTCCACCTCTCCATATTCTGTGATTATATCCTCATGAATATTCATTTCCTATGAGAACATGAGCCAGCTCCTCGCGCTCATCTTCTCATTAAGCTGCAGTGGTATCGCTTTCCCTTAACTCTGAAATATTACCTCTTTTATATCATAAATGAATCATACTATTATTATTATTATTTGTCTTCCATACTCAAACTCCTCCTGGGGTACCATAACGTACCAAAGAAGTAAAAGTCCTTGTTTTACTTCTTCAGCAAGATTTAAAATCTATGCAATGAGACCGTTCATGAGTAAGACCGTTATTAATCTAACTTGTTAGGGACGGTGGCCCTCTCTCATCTGCAGAAATCAAATTGGAATTGCTCTATTAAAATTCTGTCGACGGACCCCATCGAGCAGTATTTCTTTATAATTACATTATAACCACCCAAAATGTGTGCCACAGCAGATTTGTTTTAATTTACAGTGATGTCTTTGTGCTAGTTGCTATATCAGGATTGACAGGCAGTCGTCATTCCGAAGTGTAATGCGGATCAAAGGTATTTACTTTTATGACTGCCTTGAACACGAGTTGAATAAATGAAGCCATTCACTGCTTTAAACATCTCATTTGGACTAATAGCTTGGTTTTTTGTTATATCTTTCCCACTATGTCAGGTTTCTTAACCTTCACTTTTTTGGAAACATGGGAATAAAAGTACCTTTTTAGGATTCTTTTAGGATAATCGGAAATCTAACACCTGTGGTTTGGGCCCCTCCTCCTGAACACTTATATTCTGTTTAAGGTCTTATTATCAATGAAACCTAGTGAACATAAAGTCACAGGGACTTACTTGTATAGTAACTAACTTGTATAGGTAACTTGTATAGTTGACAGTTACAGCTCCTTCGTATCTACATGGACCTGCATGGTGCAAAATGAAAATAAATATGACGATATGAGTTTATTCCTGCCCTCTAATATGACCTCATGTGGTCGTCTCGTAAATTAGCACCGCTTGCTAATACACAGGAGGGCTTCCCGTCCTCCCCTTCACCAGAGAATGTAAAGGTCGCGGTTTTAAATATGCAAGTTGTGAAATGGTCGCAGTTTGGTTAGGTTTAAGAAAAAGAAAAATAATTCAGAAAAGGATTGAGGTTTGGGTTAATATCCTCTGGTACGTTCCTTAAAAGTCTCATGGCATGAAAGTTTCATTTTGAGGGTTTTTAACATTAATATGCGTCCCCCCAGCCTGCCTATGGTCCCCCAGTGGCTAGAAATGGTGATGTGTCAGATACAGTATTAGGGACCACTAAGGTCTATATAAAAGAGACTTCAGATACAGTATTAGGGACCACTAAGGTCTATATAAAAGAGACTTCAGATACAGTATTAGGGGACCACTAAGGTCTATATAAAAGAGACTTCAGATACAGTATTAGGGACCACTATGGTCTATATAAAAGAGACTTCAGATACAGTATTAGGGACCACTAAGGTCTATATAAAAGAGATTTCAGATACAGCATTAGGGACCACTATGGTCTATATAAAAGAGACTTCAGATACAGTATTAGGGACCACTATGGTCTATATAAAAGAGACTTCAGATACAGTATTAGGGACCACTAAGGTCTATATAAAAGAGACTTCAGATACAGTATTAGGGACCACTATGGTCTATATAAAAGAGACTTCAGATACAGTATTAGGGACCACTATGGTCTATATAAAAGAGACTTCAGATACAGTATTAGGGGACCACTAAGGTCTATATAAAAGAGACTTCAGATACAGTATTAGGGGACCACTAAGGTCTATATAAAAGAGACTTCAGATACAGTATTAGGGACCACTATGGTCTATATAAAAGGATTCAAAGATCCCAAGGTCATGGGACCTTTAACTTCCAAATACGCACGTGATGCAAAACCTGATGTAGATCCGTTTGTTCCATAAATTTAAAAAATGACTATTTTTTACCTTTTAATTTTAAACAGAACACAAACAACTGGAACTGGGTGAAGATCCTAAGTTGTTTGTTTGAAATCCACCACCTTAACCGGCATCCTGGCGCAGGATTTGGCTAAATGGACATTTCAACCTCTCGATTACATCGTGCACAGCTGTCAGTTCTCAGAAAAGCGTTCATTTACACGTAGCCGTGTATATATGCCGTCACAACAACAACAACAACAACAACAACTCCTATTCACTCATTTTGAATTTTATGCCTGCAAACTTCATTGAGATTGGGGTTTGTCCAAGAGGCCACTAGAGGGCGCAGCCACTAGAAACCTAAATATGAGTCGTAATTGCTGCTTGAACAAACAACTACGGAACTTTTTTCCAAGGAAGACAGTATCAAAAACTTTTACTTTATTTGGGACTACACTTAGTTTGTATTAGTTGGGTGATGTCCCCACTTTATATTTAAAACTGGAGCAGATTTTAGAAATCAGGCACAGCAGCTTGCATTTCTCTTATAAGCATGATCTGGAAGCTACACAAAAAATATCAAACTTATTTGCACACAGCTCAGACGCAGAGTGCAGGATAACATTTTAAGGAACATTTGATACAGTCATTTTGTTCAAGAACTGAGGGGGTGCAAGTAGAAGTTATTGGATCACACACACACACACACACACACACACACACACACACACACACACACATACACAATGCTGATGAAGAAAATGTTGTAGGACTGCTTAATTATGGAAATAACAAAAACATTTGCATCTATTTTTGGTCAAAATTGAAAACACGGTTATACAACGGGATTACTTTGGACTTTTGGAAAGATGTTGCCATTATTGAATTTGAAAACATCCCTTGATACTTTTTCCGTGTGTGTGTGTGTGTGTGTGTGTGTGTGTGTGTGTGTGTGTGTGTGTTTTTGGTACCAACATTTACTCGCCATGTGGCAGATATCCACATATTTAAAATGTCTTCCAGTTCCAGTGTTATATAGTCTCTAGAAATAATAGTTATTTGATCTTTGAAAAGGTGTACCTACCTTATTATGCCATTATTGCTATATTAGATGAAAATGATCTCAGAACAACAATATTATGGTTTATTGCAATAATTTCCGGGACAATTTATCATCCAGTAAAAATGTGTTATTGTGAAAGGCCAATCTGTAGGCTCATGTTTGTAGGCCGGGATGTCTCTGCATACTTTCAGACTGGTTTGACACATATTTTGCACCCAGCCCCCCTGAAAATTGGATATTGCATGAGTCCATATCGCGATTTGGGTAAAAGTGCGGTTAGTTGTGCAGCCCTACAGGAAACTCTGACATGCACTCGGTCAAACACAGCAGCCTCCCTCCAGGCTGGATTACTGCCGGCTCATAATGCAAGCCACTGATTTATGGTGTAATCTAGTTCAGGGGGACAGAGCTTCTCATACTTAGAGGCAGGAAGACCAGCGCTATCCTTTGGTGTCCTGCTCAGCTTGTCAACAAACTCTCAGCACTACCTGAAAGAGGACCAGACCGAATTAGAATGAACCAGAGCAGGTGAATAACAAAAAGTGGGCTGATTTAATTCACTCCCTGGTTAGAATGAGGAGGATGAAGATGATGAAGATGATGATGATGGCTTAGCGGAGTGTCCTTCTGCTTATAGCTTTATCCCGATAAAACGGCACGGTTGAATTTAAGCCTGCATGAACGTTTCGTAGCCTTTTTTAAAATTTAACCCTCATGTTGTCCTTGGGTCAAATTTTCAGTGATTTTTTTTTTTGGGACAAAAAATGGGCCGTCAAATTTCAACATTAAAAATATCAAAAAACTTTGGAAAAAACATTTAAAAAAGCATCCACAACATTGAAAAATTGACAAAATTGTCAGAAAAAGTGATACTAAATGTTGAAAAAAAGTGACCAAAACGATTTTTTTCATGGTTGATGGGAAGACAACACAAGGGTTAAAAATTTTATGAGCGGATTTAACTTCATGAGCCGACTGCATCACAAACGCTACTACTTTCCTTTGTGAGTTTTAAACATAGACTTTATAAAATAGGTTTTAAAGCGCTCCCTTCTCTTCATCGACGCCTCTGTGTTTACAGGCTTGTGCTTAGGGCTGGGCAATAAGAAGAAAATCAAATATCACAATATTCTTGACCAAATACCTTGATGACAATATTGTATGTTTGACAATTGGTGCTTTAACAAAATGTTATTTACACAATGAGATTTTTGGTAAATATTCTCCAGAAATTATTTAATGACTTAGTGGGTAAAGGTAAATAATAGAACAGCTAGAACAGTCTGGTGAGTTCAGAAAATGGCATCAATTTACTGTAATGCAGCCTGTAAAACCAGGAAAAGACACCACTTACAATATTACCATATCCAAAATCGAAGATGATATCTAGTCTCATATAGCAATATCGATACAACATCGATATATTGCCCAGCTCTACTTGTGGTGATGCGCAATGTGCTATAGGTGCCAAAAAAAATTATATGTTTGGTACTGCCAATTTGTTTTTTTAGTTTTTAATGGTTCATGTGTGCATTAAACATTACATTTCGTGAGAAAAAAATCGTGGCAGATGATCGTGATATCAATTCCAAGCTAAAAAAAAAAAATCAAACATCATATGATTCAAATTTATCCCCTAAATCGAGCAGGTCTAACTTTCACCCAGGAGACCGGGGATCATGTCCGGTTCTTGTCCCGCGTGTCACTGAAACGTACATTTTGTAACCCCATCCACCATCTTCTGCTAAAGCTAACTGTCCCGTTCTCGTGCTGCATGTCAGTTAAACGTACGTCCCGAACCCAGAGCGGCAAAAAGTGACGCCAATCTATCCTGACCAAGGGCGTCAAAGCATGATGCCCAATGACACTTTCTGCTTCAATAACGACCGCCCAAGGCCCCTGACTGAGCTTTGTTTTTAGACGCGCTGGGAGTGAGTGTTGGTTCCTCAGCTGATCCGGACTACTCCACCTCAGACAAACCGGTTCCTACAGGCCCAGTCTGTGTAATCTTGAGCCTGATGTCTCTGAGCTGTTTCTACATGTGTCTCCTGATCCCTAATCTGTACTACAGCCCAACCCATACTATCGGCCTACTGTATATTATTAGGCATTTCCCGATCTATCGGCATTTATAACAGCCGTTTTTTTTTATTTTGAACTAAGAATCATTTATAATGACAAATAAATTATTCTGATAAATGAATATTTCAAAAATAAAAACGGACGGTCAACCATGTTATGAGTGTTGCCGTTGCATAGTCTGTCCACCAGAGGACGCTCTACAGCGTCCCTGTTAGTGATGGCGTTGCATAGTCTGTCCACCAGAGGACGCTCTACAACGTCCCTTTTAGTGATGGCGTTGCATAGTCTGTCCACCAGAGGACGCTCTACAACGTCCCTGTTGGCAACACTGATTATTTTTTTGTTAATGTGTTTTTGTTCAAAGGATTTTAAGTTTCATATCTTAAGTTTGTATTTTTATAATTTTTATTGATCAGAACTTTAATATATTTTGATGTTCTGTTGTGACAATAAAACACATTATTATCATATTATTTTAGTGAGAACTCATAAATAACTACAAATAACTAATCTTAGGCAAATCTGTTTGTTTTGTAACGGGTTTCTGGATTTTTTTTTTTTTTAAATATACAGTAATTGGATTTTTAAATAACCAAATATTCATATCAGTCGGGCTCTAGTCTGAACCCTTCCTGTTCCTGTAATGACCTTTCTGATGACGCCCGACGCTCCAACTGACTGCACGCTGCCAACTGTGCTTGTTTATTTGACCTCTGAAACTGTCATTAAAACTACCTGGTGGGCCTCAGAGTCTGTATTTAGGTCCCAGTTCTCGTTGTGAATACCATGAACTCTGACATTCAGAAGTTCAAACCAAAAACTGTAACTTTATGGAAATCAAACTCTCGGCACAAACCACATGTGATGACTTCAAAACAGACGAGAGAAAAACGATCCGATGTTAGTGAGTCTAGCGTTTTCCCTATTAACATTTGATGCACACTTCATACGGCTTCATTCCAGTAAATAGGGGGAGTCTAAGGCATCTTAATTAGCGGAGACGGGACTCTAGTCTCTGTTGAGGGGTATGTTTGATGTATTTTAAGTGAGAAGTGGAGCAGCCTACAGTCTGATGAGGGCTGTTTGGTTTTTTTTCAGCATGCTGACTGGTGAATACGTTCAGTGCTGGTTTTCAATTTAAATCATAGATTTCATATAAAGATGGGACGGCTCGACAGCTCCCTTAAAAATCTGGCTGCAGTACAGGTCATAAGCCCCGCCCCTCCATGTTAGCAGATGGGACATTTTTCCCAAGATGGTTTTCATTGCCTTCATGGTAGTTCTTCGGTTTTATAAAGTGTTCATTTTCCTGACAAGTTTGGTTTTTATTAGTTTTTTAAACTAAAGAAAACAGGGTGAA
The DNA here is from genome assembly GCA_029931835.1 of Etheostoma nigrum. NCBI lineage: Eukaryota > Metazoa > Chordata > Actinopteri > Perciformes > Percidae > Etheostoma > Etheostoma nigrum. Next base: position 2,113,751 of record CM057249.1, read on the forward strand.
GCCTTTTGATTGACAGCAATGGTTGACTTGTGATTGGTTGGGCGGGTGGGACTTGGATTCCAGGGCTCCACCACCAGATAACTACTGCGCAGACTCTGGCTCCAAATGAGGCCATAATGTGGTCTGTTTTTGGTCTAGATCATTATGTTGTTAAGATCATTATTCTTTGTCTAATATCTAATGTTGACTAATTCATAATATTTAAAAGGTCTCGTCTGGTCTGCTCTCATCCATCTTAAAAAGCTTTTGGTTCCACAATTACAGACACTAAAATCAAACGTACCCACGCAATCATAAATCCAGTTTTTAGATCAAATATTTATTGCTTGCAAGCATACTTCGACAAATATGACCCTTACAGTGTGAAGGGAGCCTCAAGACTTCAGTGACATTGTCAGTGTTGTGTCACGCAGCCTCCCTAAGGCTAAAGCTCAGACTATTTCTCCTGAAAAAGCTCCGATTGCGTTTTGCTTCATCGTCTCTGTAAATTCCACGCAACTCAGTGCGAATCTCCAAGCAGTTCACAAGCACGGCGACTTTGCTCCTCCGATCCTCTTTATCACCGAAACCCACCCCCATCCACACATTCACTGTAGGACACGCGGCTGCCTGATGGATGGGCCTGCTTCAAACAGAGCAATGAAACAATTATTCCTGCACTCCATTTCTGTCAGTACTCTGTTCAAAGAGTTCGCTGTTCGAAAAGAAAAGGGCCCATAACTCAAACCAGTGATCATTTGAATAATAATAATAGTGTGCGAGCGAGCGAGTTAATTTTCATCTTTTGGAAGCATTTAAATGTTAAAAATAAATAAATAAAAATGGGTACATTTAGTTTAGAGAAGTTAACTCAGGTGAGTCACACAAGTTCAGCACAACTTAGTGGTCTACGTGGTCTGGCGGAGCCTGAAGGGAAACTGGCCACCTGTGGTGTTGTACACGTCTGCTGGACCCGGATCGTTGAGACAAACTGATTTATTTTCTGTTTTGTTGACTTTTATTTTGGAATTTTTGTATTAAATATATTATTATTATATGATTAGAACCTATAACTGTGGGTTTGTGTTTTCTTGGGTTTATCTTTTCATTGGTTTAGTGTGTAGGGTGTACATTTTTATATGTGCACGCTTGTGTGGTTGGATTTATATCCTACATACAAAATACAACAGACCTACACCTTTAACTGGACTAAGACCATCTTAGATGTCAGGAGAGAGACCTGGCTGGCAGGTCTTGATCATTTAAAGACAACATAAAACGGATAAAGACAAACCGTCACAAAATGCACGGGTAATATGTTGTTTTGTCGTTGAAAAAAGAGCCTCATATAAGAATGATATTTCCTCCTATGGAGTCCGTTCATTCGGATATCAACCCTTTTTGATTGGCAAGATGGCGGCGAACGGAAAAATCAACAGCTAAAGTGAGTCGTTCAAAATCTTTTTAGTAAACTCTGTGTACACAAACAATGTTTTCAGAGCTCGAGTTCATGTGCAGAGCCCTTGGTGATATGAATACGGTCATTTCCATCCTAAATATGCTTTTAAACGAAAGTTGGACTCGGGTACATTCACAAAAATACCCTAGGTTGCATTTTGGCGAGATTTACGCTTCAACCCAGGTGAGCCGACTCCGGTCAAAAAGTGTTAAAACATCATATCTGCTGATGTCACTACTTTGGCAAAAAGTGGGTTTTGCTTCACCTTCCTTCCAATTGTTCCCAAAAAAAGCAAAGAGCAGCATGTTATTCATACAATTGCATGTACATGTGAGCCCATGTACACTTTCACGATCCTGCATAATCAATGTGGAGGCAGTTGCAACGCTGAAAGTGGAAAAAAATCCTGGATTTGGATATGCACTCATTAAATAAAGTTAATTTGACTGCCAAAACAGTTAAAGTCCTTCTTAAATTACACAATACTAAAAACTAGTAATTTTGAAGTAGTAAGATAAATTTGTACTTCTTCCATCCATATATTAAATTAAGAGTCAATGTAGATTTTCATATTGGAATAATATGATAATCCTACATTGAATCATTGTGAAAACAAAACTTTCTAGATGTTGTGTTGTTACTTTGGCCACGTCGTTATCAAAAAACCGAATATACCTTCATGATTTTGTCCATGTTGACATTAGTTGCTTCACGACCAGCCCTACTTTGCATCTGATTGGCTAGAACTCGTTTCATTGGTAGGTGGAAGTTTGATGATTGGTTAAACCTAGCGCATCAAAAACAAATCCCATGTTGACTTTTTAATTTATTTATTTTTCTAAAATAGTCATAGCCCAGAAATCCGGCACCAGGCCCGAGTACTTTAAGCTCTGCGTTAGCTAGCTCTCATACGACTGGTAGGTGAAATCATTAGACTCAAAAATGCACCGAAAACCGCATGCAAGTTCCCAAAATGATTTATTTATTTTTCCTCACGGCAGCACGCCAGAGATCCGGCACGGTGCCGGAATACTTTAAGCCCTGCATTTGCCTTGTTGGTGTGGAAGTGTTATGTGTTAATTATGATTTACTGTCTGCTACTGTGGTCAACGCAGCATTATTACTACAGGATTAATGAAGCTGCTCCAAAACCAAAAGTAATTAGTGAGTTGGAGGGAAAGAAAGAGGGAGGCGGTGTGGGAGAAAGGAAACAAACACAACGGCTCAGAGAGGAAGTGTGACCTTATTTCACGCATGGACTGCAAGCGCACAAAATGTGTTGCTGTTCATCCAAATTAGCCAAAAGCAGATGATCAGACCCAAGTCCAATGCAGTTTTTCAGTCTATAGTCAAATTAAATTCCCAAGCATTTAGATTAACTCATTTCCAATTGGCTGGAGGCCGGTGTGCATTACTTTCTGACAACTGCACTGCTCTGCATTACGTTCAGTAAATAAATACATCATCAGTGTACACCTGTTTGATTTGGGGACCTGGTAAGGATCCCCCTCCGCGCCTCCCTAGGGAGGTGCTCCAGGCAGGTCCAGCAGGGAGGAGGCCTCGGGGAAGACCTAGGACTAGGTCGAGAGATTATATCTCCAAGCTGGCCTGGGAACGTCTCGGGATCCCCCAGTCGGAGCTGTGGCTTAGGGAAAGGGAAGTCTGGGGCCCCCTGTTGGAGCTGCTGCCCCTGCGACCCGGATAAACGGACAAAGATGGATGGACTTATTTGATTAGTAAAGGAATAATTATTCCAACACACTGTTTACTCTTTTAAAGTCGGACTGGGAGGATCTCTTTGGACTACGATTACATTCATTACTTGCTTTTTGTTTTTGAACTAAGGGATTAGTGTTAGAGAAACCTTGCTGTGTGGTTTGTTCAATAACATTTATGTACGCATGGGTGGGCGCCCAGATCGCTCAGTTGGTAGAGCCGGCGCCCATATATAGAGGTTTATTCCTCGACGCAGAGGGCCTTGGTTCGACTCCGTCACTCCCCCTCTGTCTCCCCTTTCATGTCTTCATCTGTCCTGTCAAATAAAGGCCTAAAATGCCCCAAAAAGGTATGTTAATATATGTATTTTGTACATCTGTCTGTATGTATGTTTGTAATGGTAATGGCAGCATGGTTAAAGACAAAGTCTTTAACATGTTGCCTCAAATTTCCTAAATGACCTGTGTTACCATAGAAACACACTAAAGCAGTATCAAGCCCAGAAAACTAATGAACAGCAATGTTTTGCTTGGTTACGTTTTCATTCACCAAACTATTATTAGTAATGTTAAACGAATGAATGCACAGAGGGCTTTCCGTGTGCGGGGGTGTCGGCAGATTAGGTCACGCACTGTGTAGAGGCGACCGCCTCCATTTCATTATGAAGCTCTTTAAAAAAACAACATTTAACACATTCTCATGAATAATTTCTTATCTGAGATTTGCTCCGTCGGTGTGACACCGATAGAGATTACGGCGCTTACCAAGCCCACGCGGTACTGTATATTTAAAGACACTCGAGTGTTTTAGTGTTGAACTTCCAAATGCAAAGCGGAGAGACTCATACGAGGCAGTACATGCTCAAAATTGAAAGCAGCAGCGAGCGAGATAGTCTGACTTTTAAGATTCTGACACTTGATAGTACATTTCCCAAAATGCAACTCAACGCAAACCCTCCATCCATCCTTAATGCTCACTTCTTTCAAACGCCACACCTCCTGTTTGTAACACAGACTTTCTGATATCTCCAATTGGAGAAATCCCTGATGACATCACAGTGATTATTATTATTAAAGGTTTATTTTAACAGTCATCTAGTCATAATTTACGACACTTGTCCCTAGTAGGGCTTTTGGTTAAAAATAAAAATACAGCTTAATGTTATTAATAGTAAAACAAAGATGAAATTAAATGAAAAAGGAAAGTATACAGAGAGAGCACAGTGTAAAAACTAAATATGAGAGCAAGATTGCTCCTGAATTAACCATGATTTGGTATTTGTTTTGAAGGTGGTCAATGTTACATTGATTGTTACTTGATACTGGCGGAGAGTTCCATAATTTTGACCCTTTTATTAAAAAAAGATAACCCTGATGTCATGTTATCTTCAAACTTATTTAACGAAAGCTCTTCCAGTTATAAGCATTGGCACCATAGACAGTTAAAGAAATGGACCAGCAGGTCCCGTTGCTCTGGGCGGAGACCAGTGAAGTCTATTAGAAGCTCTTTCCCGGTGATGCTGAGCGTTACTGCGCAGCCTCCAACTGAGCTGGAAGACGTAGATGTGACGTGAGCAACCTGTCTGAAAGCTGTAAGTCTTCTGGTAGCTGTGCAAGAGAAATCTCAATCATTCCCAATCAGCAGAGACGGAGAAGGAGGTATACGTTAGGAGATAGCATAGGCACAGGCTAATTACTGCTAACTAACATGTTAGTTAACATTAACATAGGCACAGGCTAATTACTGCTAACTAACATGTTAGTTAACATTAACATAGGCACAGGCTAATTACTGCTAACTAACATGCTAGTTAACATTAACATAGGCACAGGCTAATTACTGCTAACTAACATGCTAGGTAACATTAACATAGGCACAGGCCAATTACTGCTAACTAACATGCTAGTTAACATTAGTAATTAAACCTAAACAACTGATGAAGTCCAAACTGTCTGCGTGCTTCTCCTGACAATACGGTGATTTGTCGACCACGCGACAGCACGTCGCGTGGTTATGACACACGCCTATTTTTACAAAACCGTCTGCTACGGAGCCATAACATGAGCTACAAGATAATGCAGTCTTTTATACATTGTTGTGTTTCTTTAGAAATAAACAATGGACAGATGGATTCTTTAAACACTTCTTTGTAAAAATTCTGGCCAGAGTGGAGATTTTGGAAATCTTCGTTTGCACGTAACCTGAGACAAACGGAGGTGTAGGCAGCCGAGGAAGAGAAGAGAGAGGAAGTGATTCGTTGTTGTTGTTGCTATTTTTGGGGATTCTGATTGGCTAACGTGGGCTTGAGCATCTCGTTACACTGCCCCCTACAGGTCTGGCATGCTCTTGATGGCATATATACACGGGTACGTGTTACCGAACACTTTTCTGATAACTGACAGCTGTGCATGATGTTATTCTTGAAAACGGAGAGGTTGAAATGTCCATTTATGAAAATAGCTGCCCACGTAGAACATAGTCTGAGGCAGGATAAATAAATGAAGGGAGGTTTGTCTACCGTGCCAACAGCCTGTAGATGCATGAAGCAGGTTCTCTGTAATGGCTCCAGCTAAAAGCAAAAGTAAGTAAAACCAGACCCAATGGGAGAAAGTGATGAGACAAAGAATAACTAGACAGAGAGCTGTTAAAACTCGCCACCTTGCAGAAAAATGCTGCATGTTCATTTCTCAGCTGTAATCCCGTTAGCGGCCGGGACCGACTTCCATTACAGGGACATTATCGGCCGCTTCGCACAAAACAATGTGCAGTAACAAGATTTCTTTTAATCAGCCGACTAACACGAGTAGCCACCTCTCTCCACCTCAACCTTGTCACGTTTTGTGGAGGCACAATGGGCCGAAGCAGCAGTTATTGTGATTTACTGCATCTTTGGAGGGGAGTAAAACTGGGGGACAAAGACTCAATGCTACTGTAGAAATAACAGCAGGCCTGTGAGTGGAGCTTTGTTTAAAATGTGGCAATTTCTCCTTCAATTTTTCAAACAAAGCACATTGATTAAATCCTTAAATTACCCGTAATGGGGGTCATCAGGTCGAGACCTGCAACCTGATGACACCCAGTCATCAGGTCTCGAGGCTTTTGTACAATTACGTTTTATTGATCATGTGATGAAGATGAAAAACAGCTCGTACATCAGAGAGAGCAGTTTGTCTTCAATTCCATGAAGAGTTTTTAGGGCTGAACGAGTCATCGTTTTCGGATCCAATCTGAGATGTGAAAGATGCGATTAGCTAATCGAGAAGAACGCGATTAATCGGAATAACATAGACTCAAAATTGAGTTCAATATTTGGTCTAACATTTGGTTTAACATTGTTTTGTGCCTCTTTTTATTATATTTAATCTTAAGAGATAAATGCTGGAATAATGTTACATGTAATTATATTTTCTTTTTTAGTTTTTAACTGTTTATTCTTGTTTAATCTGTTTTTAATTTTAACTGTTTTTGTGTAAAGCACTTGAATTGCCCTGTTGTTGAAATGTGCTCCACAAATAAAGCTGCCTTGCTTAATAATAATAATTTATAATCTTTATTGATCCCGTATAGGAAAATTACAATTTACACTCTGTGTATTTTCAGGCCTGTGTGAAATAACAACACACATGCTCAGGTCCTATGCACTAATAGAGAGATAATAATGGACCAGCACCCTGAGTGGTTGAGGGGGTCCGGTGCCTTGCTCAAGAGCACCTTGGCAGTGCCCAGGAGGTGAACTGGCACCTCTCCAGCTACCAGTTCACACTCCGTACTTCTGTCCAAACAGGGACTTGAACCAGCAACCCTCTGGTTCCCATCCCAACTCCCTACGGACTGAGCTACTGCCCCCCCAACAACAGATTGTTTTTCATTTATTTTGTATTACTGTATTTAACGTGATCATGGAAGGCGCAATATGTAGACGCTGCTATTGAACCGACGCATGTCCGAAATTTCAGTTTACAGGGAAGTACAGAGGCCTGGACTACGAGTCCAGATCAACATCCGAATGGATTTCTTTCAGTTCCCCGGCTTCACCACACCTAACAACCATGGTCCTGCATAACCTGTGTCCCGACGGTGGTTAACAGTTCAATCAACCCAGGGTTTCCCAGTCCACTGGCGCACGTTCACATAAAAAGAGCCGGTGTTTGCACAGCACGACCATAAATACGAAGAATAATTGGGGATCAAATAACTAACAAAAACAAACAAACCTAATCTAAATAATGCACACTTGGACAAACATCGCCGTGAGCAGAACTACATAAAATAACAGAAAACAGCTTTAGAAAATGAAATATTTGACGTGTGTGATGAGTTTTTAGTTTGGCTCATGTCCCACCCGAGGGGTGATCCAGATGTTTTGGCTTCACTTTTACAGTCTGTGCATCAACCCCTGGTAATTATTGGTAAAAAAGGCCAGGATAATACCACTGCCCGTGAGACTCGAGCGTGGCGCCGTGTGCCTTCAGTTGATTTGAATGGTGAGCAGAGCTGGCGCTGAATGATTAATGAACCAGTAGAATTCACCTTGGATCACAAGCTACACTCACGCTTTAATTATAAAATAAACACCTTCCCGACTTGTTTTATGAAAACATAAATGAACATACAGCTTCAGCCAGCCAGCCACTGCTGCAGAAAACTCTCCTCCTCTCTGTCCAAATGTTGTATGAAGCTACTGCAATGGAAGCTGGGATGTCAGAATTGAAGATTACAGCTTGGCTGCTGTACTGTGTTAACGAGCCATATAGTCAGTGACTTGTGTACATCGGAAGTTGAAAGAAAAAAAAAATGGATGCTAAGTGATACAATTTACTCAAAGTTGTCACATTCAATTCCCCACTTTTCACATGTTGCTGTTCTTGTCATACTCTTAGTGCTGGAAATTATAAGTTGAAATGCTGAGACACCTGTCTCCTCACCTCAAGTTCTCAAAGACAAGTCTTTCAAATGGAGATGTTATATCGAAATGTACATTTGGCTTTTCAAAAGCTTTTTCAAAAGCTCTACTCCAAAGGGACGACGACCCTCCCGCCCCCTCGCTGAGACAAATTATCGGAAACACACAATAGGTTTCTCAGGACACGAGACCAAATTGAGACAGGTTGACTTTGAAGAACGTCTGACGCTGAGTGCCAGGATTAAATTGAAGAGTCAAGGAAAGTCAAAGAACATGGAAAACACACACACACACACACACACACACACACACACACACACACCTCTAAATATAAACAATATGGAAGCTTGAGAGTTTTGTAATTTGGGACTGAACCTTTAGGCTCTGTTCAGAAATGAGCACACCTCATATATTTTCTGCATTTATGACAACCAGAGTAACCAGACAACATGGCTGCAGGACTGAACAACAGTCAGAACCGGGCCCGAGGTTTCAGGTAGGATTTCAGCTCGGCATTAACAGCCGTTAACAGAAGCTTTCATAAAAAGTGTTAATGGACGGATGTGATCCACATAATAGAAAGTCGGCTATTAAGGGTTGCGAGTCACTGATGAGTAAAATCACATTTTTAATGCAGTCCTGTGGTGTAATAGAACACATCTCCTGCCGCCTTCATAACACAGAAACATAATTATCTACAAAAGACCTAATTATTGGTTCTCATGCACAAAATAATGGATTTGTTAAGCCACTTTTAAAACAAGATGGATAGTGGAAATGAGCTGATTTTAAAGGTGTAGATGCGTTCCCTTCCTTACTTTAAGGGTGATAATGGACCAGTGCAGGTGGACGGCTAATAGACGTCAGTGGTGAACGGAAACTTCACAGATCTGAAATAATTTTATGTTTAGCTGGACTTATTCATGATCAGTAACTTATATAGCTGCATTAAGTGCCGTCCAGTTCATTACCTACATTCGTTCAGTTCATTACTTACCTCGTCTATTAAAGGCTTTAGTAATGTGGCTGCTAGGGCTGGGTATGGGCAATGATTATCCTATTGAAATAAAATAATAGCAAGCCCATTGAACTGTTTCCCAATGTCATTTGATTGGGACACAACAACTGGCGATTGTTGTTAGTTGTCATAGTGACAATATGAGTCAGTGGGGCCATAAACAGTGTCGCGGCTCGCTGGGAAGAGAGAAATTTTGACAAATTCCTAGTTTAGAAGTGATATCAAAGCTTTTTTTTTATCCTTAATCCCAGAACAGATGTCACAGCCACCCTAAAAGTTATAAATATATAGCGACAATAGGCTACTTATAGGAAAACCAGTGTAACTGACCTAATGACACATATTACGGGTAATTTAAGGATTTAATGGGTGTGCTTTGTTCGACGCTCAAAGAGAATTCACAAACCAAAAGGGTTGCATTCATGCCTAAACAGATAAAAATTGAAAGAGAAAGTGCCACATTTAGAGCATTTAGAGTATTTAGAGCAATACATGTTGGTAACAGAACACATTTGTATACATATTTAAACGCCATATATAAATACTTGAAATACCACATACAATAGCTTTAATAAAATCAGGAGAGAAGTTGATTTTACTGGTGTACATCCCAAATCAAGAATAACTAGGGATTTTAAAATAAGCAGGGCTGATAACAGGAGACTGATTCTATTAAATGGGTTTTCCTTCCCAGTCTGGTTCAAATAATTCATTGTTGGTAATTCATCACTGTTGTTGGTGATTTTCTGCATTTTCCACTCTGCAAACAATAAATCAAGCTCAACTGTAAAAGCTTTAGACAGAAATATTATTCTGTGCATGCCAGCGTCCCCTTTGGATATTATAATAAATGACTTGGGCAGACATGCGCTGCAGGTGAAAGAGTTAATCTGGCCACAAATCAAAGTTAGACTGTTAACCTCCTAAACATTGCTTATGCAGAGATTCAATATTTACACATTACTTGAGGGTATCTACATTAGAGTGACGTGACACTGCCATAAAACATTATAAACAAGTCATAAATGTTTATGACATAACGCTTCTTTTATTAAGTGTCATTCGGTTCTGTCATGACAAGTTATGTGTGTTATACAGTAGCCTACTGTTCATTTTGTCACCTATTTTTAATTTAGTCTTATTCCAAATGTACTTATTAGTTTGTCATATTTAGTCATTCACATAACTTTTTTGTTAAGTCAAGTTTTAGTTTTAACGTTACTAGTTGTTGCAACAGCATGTGGAAAAACTCCAAAGTTTGCCAAAACGAACATTAATCTTGCAATTAAAAAATAAATGTCATCATTAATATGGGTTTGTGTTAATGTCGCTGATAACGCATTTAACCAACAGCACTAATAGAAAACTTCAAGTAACGTGTTACCAAATCAATTTCACTACATTGTACTGTACGGTTGTATGTGTTTCTTTCTTAAAAAAAAAAAAAATAGACAAGAAAAGCATTCACATAGAAACGTATGTTGACTTTGTATTTCCTGAACCTGTAATTCCCAAGAGGATCCTGCATTTTAATAGAGTGAACAACCTCCTGAATGACATTCACAGTTGGTTTCCAACTGTGAATTTACTGTCTAATTTACTGTTAGGATGCTGAACTCTCCCCCCTCCACCCTCAGCTACATAACATCCTGGACCTGAACTCTCTCCCCCTCTCCCCCCTCCACCCTCAGCTACATAACATCCTGGACCTGAACTCTCTCTCCCCCTCTCCCCCCTCCACCCTCAGCTACATAACATCCTGGACTTTGGACCCACAATGGCTGCCTTGCACTACTCCACTTGCACACTTTACAACTTGTTGTTGTTGTCCTGTAGTCCTGAAAACACTTCTGAACACACTTCTGCTGCTCCTACATAACTTGCACCACTATGCCACTTGCATACTCAGGTCAAACAGAACTACCTCAGCCAGTTATTGGCTTGACTTTTGCACTATATTTATATCTATATTTTGCATCATATTGACTGTCTACTGTATAGACTTATTTTCTTCATTGTATGTGCCTTCTTATTTTTACTTTTTGTTTTATATTGTTTACTTGAATGTGATGTTTGTCTGTGGACCTAACTGGTAAAATATGTCTTGTCTCCACCGTGGGACAGAGGGAAACGTAATTTCGATCTCTTTGTATGTCTTGACATGTGAAGAAATTGACAATAAAGCAGACTTTGAAGGTTTCTATGGTTTGGAAAACTTCCTCTGACAAAGTATTTAACAGCAAACTATCTAAACACCTTTCTAAACACAGTTATTTACTATATTTCTATTAGAGCCCCCCCATAATACTCCGTGTCGGCGTTCTTCTGTACTCTTGGGGTCTAGTCAACCCGGTCTCACTCCGTAACATACGTATGTTGGACAGTGGCCGTCGGCGTCTGATGTGAGGAGAAGGGCGCCCTTCAGCGTGTGTGTAGAACATACAGCTGCATCTGCAGAGCAGCATCTAGACGGGGTTAGCGAAGGGTATGTAAGGGGGACATTCCGCATAGGGAGGTACAGTGGTGTGAAAAAGTGTTTGCCCCCTTCCTCATTTCCTGTTCCTTTGCATGTTTGTCACACTTAAGTGTTTCGGAACATCAAACCAATTTAAACAATAGTCAAGGACAACACAAGTAAACACTAAATGCAATTTGTAAATGAAGGTGTTTATTAGTTAAGGAGAAAAAAAATCCAAACCATCATGGCCCTGTGTGAAAAAGTGATTGCCCCCTAAACCTAATAACTGGTTGGGCCACCCTTAGCAGCAACAACTGCAACCAAGCGTTTGTGATAACGTGCAATGAGGCTTTTACAGCGTCCTGGAGGAATTTTGGCCCACTCATCTTTGCAGAATTGTCCTAATTCAGTTACATTAGAGGGTTTTTGAGCATTTTACAAACTGCATTTTGTGTTTACTTGTGTTGTCCTTGACTATTGTTTAAATTGGTTTGATGTTCCGAAACACTTAAGTGTGACAAACATGCAAAGGAACAGGAAATGAGGAAGGGGGCAAACACTTTTTCACACCACTGTATGTCGGGGGGTGGATGGGTCACACCAGGACTTTCACCCAGGAGAGCGGGGTTCATGTTCTGCGTGAACCGTCCCGTTATCGCCACGTCTGGGAAGCCGCTTTCTTCTTTAACCGGCCCGTTACTCCCGTGTGTCACAGAACTTTAAGCCCACCCACGACCTTTTCCTTAACCTAACAGCGTCCAAAGGGGCGCCAATAGTCCCGACCAAGTACGTGGGGACAGGATAGAGATGGTCCGGTACCATTTTTTGCTTCCGATTCTGATACCTGAACTTGCGTATCGGCCGATACCGAGTACTGATGTGTATACAACTATCCTTGTACGGATGGAATATGATTTCTATCTTTTGTTGTCGGTCTGGCTCAGGTTAAACTTTTTGTGAATCGGAACATCTCTACTAAAGGAGACGACCGAGCGCGTGTTATATGACGCTAAAGGAGACTTTTACAAACTTTGATGTTGAAAAAACATTATGTACTGTATGTCTGTGGGAGAGAAACTTGGATTTAAAATGGGTCTGTTTGTAATTTATACATTAACAAATTATATATATAACACTACAAGACAGGGAAAATCCACAAAAAAAAACCTAATTATCATAATATGGGCTGTTTTAGTCTTTTAAACTTTAAGTAATGTGCCTTCTCAAATGAACTGAACAACACAAGGTTCCACTTTGTTGTCAAAGCCAGTCTCAAGGTTAGCTAAATGTTAAGATATGGAAATGATATTAAGAGACAGGAACTTGGAACAAAAGCCTTGATAAATAATCTTTGCCTTATATGCAAATTCCTCCCCTCTGGAAGAAGACCAACGGCTCTGGATCGGCCTCGGCCACCCCCGCCCGCCCAAACTGCAAACAGTCCAAGGGCAGCAAAACAGAGTCTCAGGAATCTGCATAACTAATCCTCAAACATGTGGTCCGGGCTGGTTGAGGTTACTTTCAGAACACAACATAACAAAGTCAACCAATTACATGCTTAACTGTAATTAAGCAGCGTAACCGTACTTGGATTTTCACTCTCATCAGAAGATCTAAAGTCATAGTTTGTTGACTTTTTAGCTACAGTTTAGTTAAGGACAATTGACCTGAATAGGGCTGTATTCAATTAAATTTTATTTATAGTATCAATTCATAACAAGAGTTATCTAGAGAGACTTTACAGGTAGAGTAGGTCTAGACCACACTATAATTTACAAGCACCCAACAATTCTAGTCTTTCCCTCCAGAGCTAGCAACAGTGGCGAGGAAAAACTCCCTTTGTGCGACTGATATTCTACCCACTATTCAACCATGTCATTGGTCGATGGGGGGAAAAACTCCTGCACCTTATCTCTTTATGAGTCTCGCATTGCCAGACCCTCCTCCACAGCGCTGCGGAGGAGGGTCTGGAGAAAAACATGCTCTGGTACGTTGGCATTTCTTTAAACGATGGGGATTGCATTTGTTTTGCAATGAGGTTTTCTTGAAAAGAATCTGGACTTGTCTTTTATATTGACATCAGAAACTGTAAATCTCAAATTCTACGTGCGGATGATAACCCCCCTTTGTCTTTTAGAAGTTAAAAGTTCATTACATGCTTCACCCATGGCATGTGTCAGCCAGAGTCGAGGGAAAACACCTTTAAAATTTAATAAATAATGTTACACTCCATCCTCCGTTTGCCACCAACCATGAATGAATTAATGATGCGGTGTGTCTGCATCAAACACAAACCATATATGAAAGTTGTTCTTTTAGCTTGCTTGCATCAAAGTTGGTCTCATTCAGTCCGAGAAGCATGTGATCTGAATCACTGTAAATCAACGTTGGGTTGATGTGAGATACAGCAAATGATTGTCTTCAGCAGAGTAATTCTAAAATGGCAGCGAAATACCTGCTGGGCCTGAATGCTGTATAGGCTTGGCGGGAAGGCTGTAATTACGGCTTGCATATTTATTTGTGTGTGTGTGTGTGTGTGTGTGTGTGTGTGTTGAGGACGGGGGGTAGTGGTCCAACACCACGAGCCGCATCCAAAACATTTATCAAAGGATAAACCTCTGTCACCGCCTGCTGTGCAGTTAATAAAGTCAAACTGTGACTAAATTAGATTTACCTTCCCTTTACTTTTCCATAACAACTTGCTTCAAACTGTGTTTTAAGGCTACAAAGTCATGAAAATGAAAAAGATGTTTCACATAATAGCGATGAAAGAGAAGACTTGGACGCATTTAAAGTCAGTGATCAGCCATGTGTTTTTTTTGTTTACCACATCAATGGAGAAAACGCAAAAGGGGAAAGGAAAACCATAGAGATAGTAAGGAGTTACCACACAAAAAATATATATATATGAGAGGGAAGGGGAGGGAAAATGGAAAGAGACAGGACAGCGTTTACAAAACAATAAATAAGGACACAGAAGGAGTGAGACGTGGTGGAGCGAGGCGGGTCTTTATTTCTTACACTGTAGGATTTATGGCGACCTGCGTATGCTTTGTGGCACGGGAGCCATCGCCTCCTGCCTGGAGGAAGCAACATCATTTCAAGCTCGAGTGCCCGCTGCGCCGTCAAGTGTCTTGCCAAAAAGCGCACGGCTGCAGAATACCAACAGAATCCACTGACCTTTTCCCCAACAACTGCTGTGTTCATCCGAGTCCCACAGCACAGAAAGGCCCCTCTCTCTCTCTGGGTACACTGGAGCCTCTGTCTCCCCTGCAGACCCTAAACGCTCGCAGCCAACATGACTCTCCCATCACATCCGAGCAGGTCGCTGTCCAAACAAAAAAGGTTTTTCCATGATATGTCACAGATCTCTGGAGGAAGAAAATCACTCTGGTGATCCACAGTAGAGTGCGGATCGGGCCGGATTTTTCTGTCCGAGCCCGACCCGAGCCCGACAGTTAAAATCGCATTTGTTTCTCATACTAATGACACATGTACGTTTGTTTGTGTGGAAAGCCGCTTTTATTAAGCAATGGTAGGAAGGCATTGGGAAATGTCAACAGATGAGCGCATCAATGCACAGCTGACTTTCCTTCGTTTTCAATAGTTTTAAAATCTCCTGCGGCCAACTTCTTTTAAACATCTTCCATCGTTGCGCTGCCACATGGAGCTTAATACGCACGTCTTTGGTTGTCACAGCACACAGGAAGACGGATGTTAGGGTAATATTTGACATTTATTTTAATCCAAAAACGAACATTTGCATCAGGTGAAACAGGCCCATTGGTTACCTACATAATAAGCTGTTTTAAATTCAAAATGTTCAATGCCTTATCGCGCTGATGTGACCGAGCCCGACCCGAACCCGAGCATCCTTTCTAAAAATCTGTCCGAACCCGGCCCGACCCGTCGGGTCCCGTCGGGCTCGGGTCGGGTATCCATCCTCTAATCCACAGCATGCGAGTCTTTTGGGTTGTTATACATACATGTGTATGTAGGTGTCTTGTAGGGATTTAACGCCATGAAAATCTAACCTCACCGTTATAGTGACCAAAATTATCAGTGTTTTGGGTGTTATTGCCGTCTTTAAAAGTGTGTTCAATGCCTTTTTTCCTGCATGTGAAACAATTGTAGTTCTATGACACCCTCTTGGCCGCATTACGCACACACTGAGACACACGTTCCTCCGCCAACCCCATAGAGCTCGCAAGCTGTATCCTTTGACTTCTGTGCAGACATCGAGCCAACTGATTGGCTAAGTGGTACCAGGCTGCCACACCTGAATGGGCTGCCCCCCTCCCCCCCGCCACATTAACTCATTGGAACAGAGGTTTCACGTTGAGCTCAGCCAAGCTGAGAGCCGCCTGGCTGTGTTTTAATAACTACATCCACAGATGGGGACTGGGAGGATGCTGGGGCTCTGGTTGTCGGTGGCAATGAGGCACTTTTGAGCTTGTTTGTCTTGGAACTCGTCGATGGCCCGGGGCAAGCAAAACACCACGCTGGGCAACTAAATATTACAACCCACTTGCTCTTTTAGGGATTATCGTATCATTAGGGATGGGAATCGATTCCAATTCAGAGGCCAACGATTCGATTCTAAACCGATTATGGATGCAAGAATTTTTTTATGAACATTTCCGTGGGTGATTTGTAAAAATATACACACATGTCGGAGGCTAAGTCATGGTTGGAAACATGAGGTGGTCACATGTAATGTGATGAAGAAGATCAACAGCCTTTATGTGTTTTGCCTAATTATTTTCAATTATTTTAAATATTTTCAAAAGTGTTAAAAAAAAACAAAGGGACAAAAACGTAAGAAAATGTTAACATTGATAAAAACCATCAACAACAGTGTTTTTTTCAGTTTTGACGGGAAGACAACACGAGGGTTAATGTGGTTCGGCTGATTTGGATAAATATTTTGAAATAAAGCACAATAAGAACCAAAACCCCAAACTAGTAAATACAATGTCCAGGCAGGAAATGAGCCCTGAGTATACTGAAGGACAGTGGACGAGCGGACAGTCCTCAAGACAACAGTCTCCTGAAGCACTAATGTAATATCGCCACCTGTCTGTCCTCACTCCCCGTCTCACTGCAGGCCTCGTTTGACTTCCACAAAGCACTCGCCTCGTGTAGAGGCATCCTTATTCTGCTCCACCAACATCCCCACCCCCCGCGCCAAGGACAGCCGTTCCCGTACACTGGTTCAAAGTTGTCTGAAAGTCAGGACCACAGAGAGAGAGAGAGAGAGAGAGAGAGAGAGAGAGAGAGAGAGAGAGAGAGAGAGAGAGAGAGAGAGAGAGAGAGAGAGAGAGAGAGAGAGAGAGAGAGAGACAGAGAGAGACAGAGAGAGACAGAGAGAGGGGAGTTAAGAGGCCATGATAACCGCATTAAACGCCTCAGCGCCATCACCACCAACCCGGCCTCACCCAGGCGTGCACAGCACCGCAGCCGGGTGCAGAGGCCCTTGGCTGGAGAGGAAGGGCACAGAGCTCCGGGGAAGGCCGACTGGCAGAGGAAGCTGGTGCAGGCTCTAAACCCGAGTCCTCGGGGTGCTACTGAGTACATTTACTCAAGTACTAGTCTCGCATTGGCAGACCATCCTCCACGGCGCTGCGGAGGAGGTTCTGGCTAGTCTACACGTTCCGGGATGGGAGATAAACATGCTCTGGTTTATTGGCATTTTTTTTAACCCATTTGTGCCGGATGCTTCGCACCGACACATCTGCCGCCGGTTACTGCGTTGCAACCCTGAACCTCCTGCCGGCCGTTGCGTGGCAGCATTTTGTATTCGTCGGTCTTTTCATGACGCGTGCAGCAGAGAACGCACGTCATTGGTTCAAATACACATGAGGCGGGTCTTGTTGGCCATTTAAAGCCATGTGACCACCAAAATGTACTGTGGTTTGCTGAAAATTATGTCACTGCCCTCGCTGTCCACATCCACCTCTGTCTACCGCCGGTAGATGTCATGTGTCGGCGCGAAGCATCCGGCACAAATGGGTTAACCAATCACAATCACCTTGGGCGGACTGAGCCACGGTGCCTCTTCAAAATAGAAAAAGAAAAGGAAGTAGTTTTGGTGGGTTAGATGCACAGAACGTGTGCATGTAGGGAGGGAAGCTCTGGAATTAAAATGGCTGTTGAGTGTGGGATTATATTCAGATAAGGCAGCAATGGGTTCACTATGTACTGTACTTAAGAACAAATTTAAGGTACTTGTACTTTACTTAAGTCTTTTCTTTTCATGCCACTTTCTACTTCTACTCCGCTACATTTCAGGAGAAATACTGAATGTTTTACTCCTCTACATTCATCTGACAGCTTTAGTTACTAGTTACTTTAGTACTAGTTACTTTAGTTACTCCACTACATTCATCTGACAGCTTTAGTTACTAGTTACTTTAGTTACTCCACTGCATTCATCTGACAGCTTTAGTTACTAGTTACTTTAGTTACTTGTTACTTTAGTTACTCCTCTACATTCATCTGACAGCTTTAGTTACTAGTTACTTTAGTACTAGTTACTTTAGTTACTCCACTACATTCATCTGACAGCTTTAGTTACTAGTTACTTTAGTTACTCCACTACATTCATCTGACAGCTTTAGTTACTAGTTACTTTAGTTACTAGTTACTTTAGTTACTAGTTAATTTAGTTACTCCTCTACATTCATTTGACAGCTTTAGTTACTAGTTACTTTAGTTACTAGTTACTTTAGTTACTCCGCTACATTCATCTGACAGCATTAGTTACTAGTTACTAGTTACTTTAGTACAGGATTTTTCTGCATTGAGTACTTTAGCTTTTAAACACTTTAAGTACATTTTACTGATAATACTTCCATACTTTAAGTAACATCGTTAAAGCAGAGTACTTCTCCAGCGTGGCGTCAGTCCCTCTTCTGAGTACTTTCCCCACTGCTGGGTCCATTTGCTGCGAGAAGGGACCGAGATTACTGCGAGCACCCAACGGGTGAGCCAGGCCGTCGTGGGTGCTGCTCTGGCAGGGCTGCCAAGCCTGGCGCGGCGCGCCGTTGTCCTTGAAACCAACGACTATTCAGCGCCTTGCTCCCCACCGACAGACAGAGGCAGCCCATCTAATAGAGACTAACAATCATTGCTTGCTCCATTTTGCGGCCATAATTCATGCAAATATGCCGGGGGAGAGCGGCCCGTTTCTCGGCTTCTTTCCATTCGCGCTGGCTTTTTGCCGTCTTAGTTTTTTTTTTTTTTTGCCGATTGACTTTGTGTTTGACTTTGCTTGCTTGCTTGTTTGTTTTTCCCCCGCGCTCTTGATTGTGTTTTGATGAATTACATCTCGTTATAGAATTCAACTTTTATTTATTTGTCTGTTTGTTTGCCGGCTCGCTTGTTCATTTGTGCAGAGTTACAAGCGCAGCACGCTGAATGGATAAGCAGCTCTAAGTGAAAATCCTGATAGAAATTACAGAGAAAGAGGATAGAGGGCTGTGCTGATGGAGAGAGAAGAAGATTAAGTGGTTGTTGGGGGTGGAGTAAAAAAATATATATAATAAAAAGAATCTGGGCAATTGTGGAGAGAATGAATGAAGAAAAGCGGTGAGGGAGTGTGGCTCTCCCTGCAAATAAGTGCATACACTGCAAAGCAAAGATGAAATCCTTCTCTTGCTTTCTATTTTTTTGCCAGTTGCAGTGAACGCTCCCCCCTGCCATTCACACTTGAAATGCCTCTAAAGCCTAGTGCAAAATAGAGCTGATAGAGGTGTAAAATCAAAAATATAAATTCAAGTGAAAACTGGCAGTGGAGCACCAGGATGCTGAATATATAGCGAGGTAATAATTCATACTGCAGTCGGCTCGGGGGAAATTGAAACTCCTTGGAAGTTTCTAATAAGCGAACACATAGGTACAGCTCGCCCAGCAGTCCTCTCCTGTTCAAGCATACTGAAGTGACACTGCCAAGCAGAGAGAGAGAGAGGGAGAGAGAGAGATTGAGAGCGAGAGAGAGAGAGAGGATGCAAATGGAAAATGAATGACGCTGGAGAAAGACAGGGTTTCTGTTAGGGCTGAGTACCAAATTCAATACTTTTTAGGCATCGACAGAATTGCCTCCAAAATATCGAGTATTGAAAAATGCCTCGTCATTCAAAACCTGAGTAAGTCAAATCAGCGTCAGTGAGCCAACCAGCATGCTTCTACCAAGATCTAATGATGCCTGTGATTGGCTGTCTGAAAACACGAGGCTCACGTAGTGGGAAACGTGAATAAAAAGATTTGTGCAGTAATGTTGTCATTTATTTTTATTTGTTTATGAGGACTATGGTTAGATGCTCCTGCAGGTAGCTAGCTAGACTACCTGCCCAGTTTTTTCTCGAGGATGAGAGAGGGGTTTATAAAGAATGACGGTAGAGGAGAGTGAAAAAATAAAAATAACTAAAGTGAAGAGGAGAGTTGAGAGTAGGGCTGTAATCAACCAAAGAACATCTTGGTCGACTAAAGTTGTGAAAATTTAGACTAAAAATTGACTCTAGTTAATTAATGCTAGATTAATTACCTGTACTGTCCTGCAGTACTTGTCCTTGTAGGCTATTTGCAGTATATTAAATAGTTTTGGACCTAATTATTTTGCAGTGAAATGACTCGTCTGTCGGCTCTGACAGCGCTGCATCAGCGCTCCGTGCGAGGACGTGCACAGAGCGTTGCATCAGCGCTCTGTGCACGTCCTCGCACGGAGCGCTGAGACACAACTAGACAGCAATGGGCCTCATATCTTGAGACATAAAGTCCACAATTCCTTCCGTGATATTATTTTAGCGTTTGGATGATAGAGGCTTAACATCCAGCGTGGTCTGGGGGGGTTTGGGGGGTCGGGGGGGGGGTCTGGGGAACGCTACCGTGGTTGCGG
>CM057249.1:2139179-2302850 GCA_029931835.1 Etheostoma nigrum
ACATATTCCTTGACCCTAATATTATGTTAAAACTTAAAACAACTTCAATATGATCCCATTCAATGTCTCTGCTAACATGGATAAAGATTAATGTCTCAGTAAGAAATGCAGAAAATTGCTACTGGCGGTTTTCAACAGCCTCCCGTTCCTCCGTTCACGCCGGGTGAGCCATTTGTCACAAACCAACATGCTGAAGATTACTAAATGAGCAAGCTGCTGATTTCAGGCAGCTAAACAACAGCATGGACCGCGTGTGGTGCGTGTGGGTGCAATACATTTCAGGGGAGATTGCATTGTCATCAACTGTATTGGATTCAAATACGCTTAGCAGTATCAACATTACTATCCATCACATACCAAATGTATTTCCCTCCCCACGTTACTTACCTGTGGGGATTAAATTATTCATTATGCCTAGTTGCAGACCAGAAGAGAAATGCTTGGCTACGGAGAGAAGGAAAAAGAACTAGAATAACAAAAAAAAACACTTAAAATAGGGTGAACAAGTAGAAAAAAACCCTCTTTCACTTAGTCATTGCTTATTTATTTCCCAGATGACAAATATGCAACTTAACAAACAGTAAGTTTTGAGAATGATGAAACTTTAACCGCATTAAGTTACCTTCTTCTCCCCTTTACCTTTCCAACTACAAAACCCCTCAAAATATTCAGCCAGCATAAGCGCTAAGCTAAATTTCATGATGTAACAAGAAGTCATGAGAAGTCTCAAAGTATCCACTTCATGCCTAGAGGTTACAAAGACTTTAGGAGCAAACTGGAGTAAATTATTGAATGCTGCCAACAAAAAGTAAAAACCGGCAAAGTCTGACTCACGGCAAGAGTTGTTGGAATGAATTTAGCTCGAGCATGTGATTAAGACTCACTCATGGACCCAGTAATGTTAAAACAGGAGGCCTAGGGCTGGGGGCTATGGAGAAAATCAGATATCGCGATATTCTTATCCTATTACCTCGATGTCGATATTGAGGCGATATTACAGGGTCGACAATTGGTGGTTAACAAAATATCGTCGCTACGGGCCGGGCCCGTAGCAACACATCTCAGTGTGATGGCAGACTAAGATGTTTTGTGAAAATATATATATATCTCAGAAAAGAGTTAGGAGATATGGAGACTATGATTACAGTTGCTAGGCAACAGAAACCCAGGTCCTGAACCTATACAGAAATGCATACCTTCCATGCTATATTAAACTACAACTCAATGCTAAATAAAAGCTAAAAACATGTGTCACGACACTAAAAAGCAACTGAAAGAGAAGATACGTTCCAGGACTCCTTCAACATCACACGAGGAAGGACTTTAGATTTATTTCGCCCCTTCAACTTCAGATCTCAGGAGTTTTTTTTGTACATTTTATTTATCAGAACTTTAATATAGTTTCATGTTCCTCTGTTCTGTTGTGACAACAAAACAAATTATTATTTTAGTGAAAACTCATAAATAACTACAAATAACTCATGTGAAGGGAAATCTGTTTTGTTACGCGTTTCTGGATTATTATTTTTTAAATATACTGTATATCGGCCGATATTTCGGCATATCAGATTTTTAAATAACCAAATATTTGTAATTGGCCTTAAAAATCCTTTATTGGTCGGGCTCTAGAATATGTATTACATTTTCGTTCTTTATTTCTAATAAATTTGCTAACATTTAGAAAATGTCATTATGGGACATTATGTGCAGAATTTTGAGGGGAAAAAAAAGATTTTAATACATTTTGGAATAAGGCTGTAACATAACTAAATGTGGAAAAAGTGAAGCTCTGTGAATACTTTCCCTGTGCACTGTAGTTGTAGTCTTGCACTGTGCGACCCTGCCAGATCCCCGGTCTTTACACAGCATGACAGCGTTGAACATTAGCCGTGAGATGATTGCTTTAGATGTGAGATGGTGTCAGACTTTATTTTTCTAGTGTATGGTAGGCACTAGCGGATAAAACGGTTCTCACTCAGTCAATTACAATCTTTGAAATCAAACTACCGATCTGCAGGAAACAACTTAATCACCGTCGGTGAGCATATTGGCAGTTTCATTTTGAGAGTTTCTGTTTTTAGTCATGGTTTCCTCTCACATGCATCCTCTGATAACAGCTGCGTTTTCACAGCGCTGTGCCGGCTCCAAAAAACTGAAGAAACAACAATCCCAAAGCAAAAGCTCCCCGTCTCGCCTCCTCAATGTAAACAACAAAAACATGAACAATGATGCAGCAAACACAACTCTGAACCCTGCAAACATCGACCTGTGTCTCACTAAAGGGTCAGCTGATAATAAGGCAGCGTTCTCTCTGCACCTTAACAACCATCTGTGTCTGCAGCGAAGGGATTGGAACAATGAATAACGGGGGGGGAGCATTAGGCTTCCTGCCTCAATCAAAGGCAAACATACAATAAATCACAACACAAAGACTGTCTACCGCAAAGGGTTCGTGTGGTTTTTAAGCACATTTGATTGAGAGCAAGACAATTAAAGCGCCCATATACAAGTCATTTTCAAGTTGATAATTGTAATTTGAGGTTGTACCAGAACAGGTTTACATGGTTTCATTTTTAAAAATAAACACCATATACAGTGGGTACGGAAAGTATTCAGACCCCTTTAAATTTTTCACTCTTTGTTTCATTGCAGGCATTTTCCAAAAATCAAAAAAGTTCATTTTATTTCTCAGTAATGTACACTCAGCACCCCATCTTGGACAGAAAAAAACAGAAATGTAGAAATTTTTGCAAATTTATTAAAAAACAAAAACTGAAATATCACATGGTCATAAGTATTCAGACCCTTTGTTCAGTATTTAGTAGAAGCACCCTTTTGATCTAATACAGCCATGAGTCGTTTTGGGAAAGATGCAACAAGTTTTTCACATCTGGATTTGGGTATCCTCTGCCATTCCTCCTTGCAGATCCTCTCCAGTTCTGTCAGGTTGGATGGTAAACGTTGGTGGACAGTCATTTTCAGGTCTCTCCAGAGATGCTCAATTGGGTTTAAGTCAGGGCTCTGGCTGGGCCATTCAAGAACAGCCACGGAGTTGTTGTGAAGCCACTCCTTCGTTATTTTAGCGGTGTGCTTAGGGTCATTGTCTTGTTGGAAGGTAAACCTTCGGCCCAGTCTGAGGTCCAGAGCACTCTGGAAAAGGTTTTCGTCCAGGATATCCCTGTACTTGGCCGCATTCATCTTTCCCTCGATTGCAACCAGTCGTCCTGTCCCTGCAGCTGAAAAACACCCCCACAGCATGATGCTGCCACCACCATGCTTCACTGTTGGGACTGTATTGGACAGGTGATGAGCAGTGCCTGGTTTTCTCCACACATACCGCTTAGAATTAAGGCCAAAAAGTTCTATCTTGGTCTCATCAGACCAGAGGATTTTATTTATCACCATCTTGGAGTCCTTCAGGTGTTTTTTAGCAAACTCCATGCGGGCTTTCATGTGTCTTGCACTGAGGAGAGGCTTCCTTCGGGCCACTCTGCCATAAAGCCCCGACTGGTGGATTGCTGCAGTGATGGTTGACTTACTACAACTTTCTCCCATCTCCCGACTGCATCTCTGGAGCTTAGCCACAGTGACCATTGGGTTCTTCTTTGCCTCTCTCACCAAGGCTCTTCTCCCCCGATAGCTCAGTTTGGCCGGACGGCCAGCTCTAGGAAGGGTTCTGGTCGTCCCAAACGTCTTCCATTTGAGGATTATGGAGGCCACTGTGCTCTAAGGAACCTTAAGTGCAGCAGAAATTTTTTTGTAACCTTGACCAGATCTGTGCCTTGCCACAATTCTGTCTCTGAGCTCCTCAGGCAGTTCCTTTGACCTCATGATTGTCATTTGCTCTGACATGCACTGTGAGCTGTAAGGTCTTATATAGACAGGTGTGTAGCTTTCCTAATCAAGTCCAATCAGTATAATCAAACACAGCTGGACTCCAATGAAGGTGTAGAACCATCTCAAGGATGATCAGAAGAAATAGACAGCACCTGAGTTACATATGAGGGTCACGGCAAAGGGTCTGAATACTTATGACCATGTGATATTTCAGTTTTTGTTTTTTAATAAATTTGCAAAAATTTCTACATTTCTGTTTTTTTCTGTCCAAGATGGGGTGCTGAGTGTACATTACTGAGAAATAAAATGAACTTTTTTGATTTTTGGAAAATGGCTGCAATGAAACAAAGAGTGAAAAATTTAAAGGGGTCTGAATACTTTCCGTACCCACTGTATATGTTGTACTGCACATTGCTGCAGATCCTGTTTTCACCCTGTGTGTTTATGTTTCCATTTTAGCTCCAGAGTGAGATATCTCCCTTCTATACTATCTTTGTTGGGAGCTGCACATGCTCAGTAGCTCAGTAAGATCCCATCAGCTGATAACTCTTTCTCCAGCTTTGGTCAGTCCAAGGCAGGATCAGTTGGGAGACCTCTAGACAAGGGACACTTGTGGAATACCTGCAGAACAGGGACAGGAAGTAGTTCTTTTAGCAGTGTAGCCGTGTCTTCAGTCTCTGGGTGAGCTGTTCAAAATCTGCACGGCTTTCTACGTCACTAGAGACGAGGTGGCTTACCGTAGCACATGCTAGTGCTAGCATGCTAGCTTGTTGTCAATGGCAAAACACTGCTACAACATAGCGGACCCGACTTAATGTGTGAGGGTGTAAAAATATCTACTTAGCCTATACCTATAGTCACTCCACATTTTTACAAAGTTGTAGGCTACACTGTGATTTAATTGCTTTAAATATGGGACTCACAGGACTGGGCAGCGGCCGCACGCCAGGCAGCCTCGGAACAGTACCGTCCCACCGGGAAAAGTCCCACTCCGCATCAGGGTGCCAGTGCAAACACTCCTAACCATCTAAACAACTGTAGTAGGGTTTAAATCAAACTCGCGACAACAATAGTGACAAGTAGGCTAATGCATGTTAATGAAAATAAAGCAGAAGACATGCAGAAGACAACGGAATAACTGTTAAACACGTTTATTTCGGATCAGACGGCAGCTGATTTAACACATGAGACTCCAGGATTAATCTTAGCCTGGCTGTTAGCCCGGCTGTTAGCCTGCTCTGGACCAGGCTAGCCGCAAAGAATACATCTCCATGGTTACTTGGCTGGGTTTAATTCAATCTGGTTTTGTGCAACCGAGTCAAAGCTAAATTCATCCAGGATAACTTTAATATCCCGGCTTAATCCCTTATCCTGGTTTCGTGCAACAGGCCCCTGGACGCCTCAGCCTGTGTCACGCTAACATTGATCAGTGGGGAGAACTGGTCAGATGTACAACTGTTAGCGTAGCATCAGTCAGGGTCAGGGCGCAATCACTAACAGGAGGATTACCGGTCGATTTGTGCACCGATGCTGAAAAATGCTGGGAAGGCAAATCCCTTTTAAAAAATAAAAAAATAGAAAGAAAAAGATGTAGATATTGTCCCCAGTGATCCTGCAAAGCACAAAACTGTGCTTTTGCACACATACATTTCCATATTAATTTTCCAGGCGCAGTTTCCAGCCACGAGGCAGGCTCAGGTGAATGCCAAGAATAACCCTAAAGCTCAGAAATCCATGTCTAACCAAATAATTCCATTTACTTCATTAAAATATAATTGCATGGCTTCATAATCAAAGCTTTTCCTGCTTACTTTATGTGATTTGAGCCAAGTCAAGCAGCTCATTGTGTTTCCAGACCAGGCTTTGCTTGACATTTTACAGGACGCCTGAGGATTTGGTTATTTTTCTGAATATGAATTAGTACCAACGATGATGACAATAATTTCTTTACATATTATAACTGCACTTCAGTTATAATTAATTACATTGAAATTAAGAGATACCAGAACAAAAAAAAACACGATTCATAATAGATGATTCTATTACAGAAAACCAATTGTAGATTGTAGTTAAAGGGTTCTTGACCAATTCAATCAAATTTTTTGACGTTGTTCTGTCTCCAAATCAACCAATTCCTGAGCGTTTTTGCCATTATGTTCACACAACATTTGTGTATTTGTGTTTATCATTCTGGTCTGCGCTTAAAGCATGAAGGTAGGATTCATGGCAGAGCTGCTGGTTTAGTTTAACCCTCCTGGTGTCCTCGAGTCAAATTTGACCCTTTTAAAAAAATGTTTATATCTGAAATATGGGTTTCTTTTTAGCCAAATTACCTAAAACAATGGATTGGATTCCATACAAATCCAATTGATCACTGTCATTCCTGAATAAACTCATTTGTCTGCTCCTCTGATCTGATAAATATTAGTCTAAATAATTCATAATTTCTGCTTTTTTTAACTCAAATATTAGGTATAATTCTATATAATATATGGGTGGTATATTGATGAGGGTTATTGACCATGAATTCCAAAAAGTACTGTAAAACTAGTGGTAGTAAGGTGGTGTTAGTGAAGACAAAAAAAAAACTATTTGAGTGTATTTATAACCTTTTTTTCCTGCAACTGTACATTTCTTAAATCTCTTTGATGACTCATCCTGCATTTGGGGATCCCCTAGTCTATAATGACGACGTTCCTATTACCAGGAGGTTTTGTTAGGTGCCGCCGGAAATCCTGCCGGATGTCCGTTACCTTCCATTTTGTTTGTGTTGGCATTTTAAACTCCGCTGGATTTCTGAGGACTATGGTTACCTGGTCCTCAGATCTCTGCAGGGTAAATCCAGACAGCTAGCTAGACTATCTGTCCAATCTGAGGACTATGGTTACCTGGTCCTCAGATCTCTGCAGGGTAAATCCAGACAGCTAGCTAGACTATCTGTCCAATCGGAGTGAGCGGTTGCACGACTAAAACAACTTTTGAACGTACATGTTCCACCAAAACTAGTTCCTTCCCGAGGCTGTTTAGCAGAGAAGCACAGAAAAGGGCAATAAGCCAGCCTTCGCTAAAAAGGTCTTTTAGACATTAAGTCCCCCTCTGCTCCCATTGTTAGGCTGTTATATAAAAAACAACAACACAAGAACCGCTTTCTGGTTGTCTGTGGATTGCTCAAATTCCTCAAGTAGTTAGTAAAAGTATCCCTGGAGTTTTTGGGAGGGGTCTGTTGTTACCTAGGGTGAGACATTAAGACTGTGTCTCAAATCGCGCACTTCTGTACTAAATACTAACTATTTGAGTACATAGTGCGTTCACACTGTCGAAGTGCGGTCAAATGAAGTGTACTTAAATACCCGGATGGTTCACTCAAAACGCCCCGAAAAATGAGTGTACATCGATGGACACTTTCCACACTCAACGGTCGCCATCTTGGCTACGTAGCGGAAGGGGCGGGGCTAACAACAGTTAGACGCGATAGCGAGACCGACGGAGCAATACAAATGTAAGTTGAACGGGAGTCTTTTTGCTATACTTATAACATATAAGCCACCTGTATATGTATATTTGGTTAATTTTACAGTCGGTAATGATTTTTGTACCAGGAATTAAAACCTTTATTGGTATCGTAATTTGACGTGCTAGCAAGCCAACCTTAGCTAGCTAACAGCGGCAGTTTAACCAGATTGGCAAATACGTTATAAGCTAACGTTACATGTGTTGTAGTTTGTTTGTGTTAAACTATCGTTCCGCTGTAGAAGATTTTAGTGTTATGTTGTGATCTTAACAAGTTGTACATAATCCGATGTGAGCGTTAGCTCACCAAAATAGCGATCAGCTGATTGTCTGCCAGTAACGTAACCTGATGTATATACTGTATACTGCCTCCACCTGATGTATATCCTGTATATACTGCCTCCACCTGATGTATACTGTATAATCCATCTCTTCAGGGACAAACGAGGAGTAGAGGGCATCATTTAGGGGCGACGATGGCCATCAGACCGTAGAAGGATCCCCTGGAGAGTCTGAAGTCCCCCCTCATGTCCCTGTCCCCATCAGACTAGCTCCGACCCGGGGGGGGGAGCCTGCAGAACTACAAGCACATTTATAAAATAAAATGATATTAAAAGTATTAAAGTCTGTTGTATTACACGTTGCATGACTGTAGCAAGCATATAAAGGAATGGGGTCTATTTAAATGTCAGGTCTGTTCCCTCTGCTTTCACTACTGTATCGTCACTGTATGAAGACCATTTAGAACAAACAGTACAACTTAAAATAAAAGATGTAATGATGTTTTGTCTATTAGGTAAGTTGTAAGGGTAATGCTTCACTATAACAGTCTTATCTCTGGGCTGCAAAGATTTCCTCATGAAACAGTTGAGCATTAAGATGAACAGTAACGTTATGAATGAATGAATATTAACGTTACTTATTTTTAGAGCAGAAATATAAGTATATACATAAAAGAGTGGACTGCAAAAAATAGGTATAATTAATGAATTTAAAAGACTGCACTAACAAGAACGAATATTATACAATCCAGTTGTGTGTACTGTTTTCAGCTAATGGGGGGGGGGTGACATGACGGCTGTGTTGCAGTCGTCATCCTGGAGCAAATAAAAACATCACATTTATTGTTAAAATATCAAAAACAATGCAGGAATTATTTTTTGCGAAACACAATAGCAGACTGGAATGCTCTCCCTTGGTGAAATTCACAATTTTACAAAAGAAGAAGAGATGAAATGTGGTCGTCATTTCCGGTAAGTGCACATGGCAGTGCGCGATTTGAGACAACACTCCTCTGTCGAAATTTACGCACTATGCAAGACAGTACGTAGTGCGCGAAGTGTACTTCTGTAAGTGCACTAACGGAAGTGCGCGATTTGAGACACAGCCTAAGTTCTTGGGTCCGCCCAGCTGGGAGCAGGCGTAGTGGAAGAGAGGAAACACTCTAGTATTCGCTGGAATAATCCATTCTGCCCCCCCAGGCTATTTAAGAACCTAAACTAGAAGAATATTAAATCTCCAATGTGAAATGAATATTTGTTCTGTAGTCTGTAATCAGTGAAATGTTGTCATTTAATTTTACTCAACCTGTAGGAAGCCAGAGGGGTAAAGAAGCTGAGCTCAATTGTAGCTGAGGTTTGGAGACAAACGACCACAGGGAGATGTGAATCCACAGCGTTGCACAGAGTTCTTGGTGTTAGAAAATAAAATGTCCCGGGAGAAACCACTCTGCCACACAGTAGAGTCATTAATTCTGCATCATGACTTGCCTGTCTGCTGGCTGCAGGCAGGCAATGTGTATCCTGTGGCATCATTATATTAGAAGTCGGATCAGAACAGCAACAAATAACGTGAGGACGATGGTGTGGGATGGGTTCTCTGATGTGATTCTGTGTAGATGCGTGTGTGTGTGTTTGTGTGTGTGGGATGTCTGCGTTCCTGCAGTCACTTCGGAAATCAAGAAAAGAAAAAAAACATAAAAAAAGAGTGATGCCACCATCTAACAGGGGGATGTAGAGGAATCCACAAAGCCACAGAGGCTTAACCTCGTTTGTCTTAAATCCTCACACTTCCTGAGAGGTGACCCAAAGCATTATTTCACACAATGTGGTCCCAAAGAACAGAGGACAGAACAAAATCCTGCAGCTTTTACAAGCCTAGGGCCAAAGCATTTTCCAAAAGAAACAAAAAAAACAGAAATACAAGCCTACACTGAGGATTATAAAGGAAACCACCTACAACAGGCAGTCAGTTGAGCTGAACCAACATCAAGGAATCGGAAAAAAAAAATACTAAAAAACAATCACAGCCCACGGATTCCATGAGTTTCATTCTTGCATGAAGAAGTGATGAAGTGGTCCATCGTTTATCCAGATCTGTTCCCAAATGCATGTGTGTATATTATTAACCCAAATTCAATTACACAGTACGCATTTATGTCATTCGAGACGGATGGAAAGGGATGACAGAGATTTGTGCACATGACAAGGTTTCCATGGGGTCTGACAACGTCTGAAAATAAAAGTCTACAATTTCAAAACAAAAACTTTAGGCCTCAAAGTCTCAAATTCGCTTAAGTATTGTATTCTAGGTCTTTAATCATTTTATATAAGTCGTAAATTTCTTACATCCACGTAACTATCTCTGATGCTTATTGAAAATCTCCTGTTATTGTTTTGTTTGTTTTTTTGATTCTGTCGTGTTGTAGTTCGGTCGCTAGTCCAAATAAACTTATATAAAAAGTAAGGAACTTTGTATTTGGTAGATTATTTCTCTGTGGTAACAATGCTTTTTGGCAATACATCTTATACCGTTGAAAAGCCTGTCTGGTTCCCTTTCAAATGGCGCCCCATTTGTAAGGAACATGCATTTGTGGGATGAGCAGCAGCGCTGAGTATGTGGGTTGCACCCATGAAAGATCTGCCAAATCTTCTCTGCCAATGCCAAACAGCTTCTTCTGCCATTGGTGTTCGGCGATTGAAGTTTGAAGAATCAAGACATATTGGCAATTTAACAACTTATTCATTTCACAAACAGGAGCCTCAGTAGCATGTGGAAGAACCTTACACAGACACAACAGCTTGGCAATTGGGCGCCATTTGAAAGGGAAATAAAACGGGCTTTGCTACCACAGAGAAATAATCTACCGAACACAAATGTCCTTACTTGTTTTGCTAGGTTTATAATTTGCTGTATTACGACTATGAATGAGACCAACATGCAAAAAAGTGAGAAACTGCGAAGGGTCTCCAGCAAACGATCACCAAACACACTCTGCATCTAAAAAGTCTGGACTCTTTGACACCTGCAGAAACCCTGACATAATCAAATCATCCAATAACTCAAGACCATGTAGGACTGCTGAGTTGGTTGAAGCAGCATTTGAAATCCATTAAATTTGGATTTCAAACAATGGATATTGGCTGCCGTGAGCCACCTACGTTCGATGTTTGGGTTGGCTGTAGGTCCGTCCGTAGGGAGTAGTGGGGAACCGGAGGATCGCCGGTTCAAGTCACCATACAGAGTGGTGGCTGGAGAGATGCCAGTTCACCTCCTGGGCACTGCCAGGTGCTCTTGAGCAAGACACCGTTACACCCCCCACCCCAACTGCTCAGGGCAATAGTCCAGCTGGCAGTCCACTCACTCTGACATCTTTCCGTTTGTGCATGAATAGGTCCTGAGCATGTAGTGTGTGTGTGTGTGTGTGTGTGTGTGTGTGTGTGTGATTCTAACAAAAACAGAGTGTAAATTGTAATTTCCCCACTGGGGATCAATAAACAGTATAAATTAAAAGTTGATTGACTTTTTGGGGAACACGGCCCTATATGTAATTTAATGCCCAGATAGATAGATAGATAGATAGATAGATAGATAGATAGATAGATGGATGGATATCAAAAGAAAGTTTCCTCAGTCATAATTACAACTCAGACCATTGCATGAACAAGATTTATTTTGGAAAGTACAACATGAGGCTGAGGAATGAAGTGTTTGGTTTTGGCTCAGCCCACAGGAGAAAGTGCGTAGCCAAACAATATTTTGCTCATTTAAGTCATCAGACGCTACAGGGAATTCTTTTTAAATTACACAGTTAAATAAGCATTTATTGAAAGCATCATGCAATATAAGCTTCTGTAGATCTCAGCAGTAAATATGTTTGCCCCTCCACAGTTTTCATGCAATGTGCACTTTGGGAAACTTCAGCTCGCAGCTCTGAGACGGTGCAACGCGTCCCTCCCACCTGCTAAGACTTGTGAAATTACTGCAGCATCATCAGATAACAATAAAAGGATTGGCTGTCATTATTGAAAGATATGAGTCTGTTTGATGATGTTTATGTATGGCTGTTGACAGTGGGGATGAAAGACTATGTTTTTTCCTTGCAAATGGGACTCTGTAGCATCAACCTGACGGCAGTAAGGGAAAGGATTGGTGAAGGCGGTGGGTGGGATCCTGTGTGATTATAGTGGCTTTCCTAAGTACCGAACCGGGATTTTGGTGTACCATTACACCCCTAGTGAAGACCAGTGAGAACCACTCAGAAGTCCCAGAGTCTCTCCTACATGTTCTGTGCGACCCATTAGCACCGCAGCAGCCACTGAAACCCATTACTTCTCAAAATGCTGCAAAATAGACCTCAGCAGACGTATTGTTACACAAAACCCAAGCCTTTCAATCCACTAGTTGCCGGTCCATTGCCTCAGTGCCCTCGGGCAATTCAAAGAGCACAAAAAGATTTGATCAGCTCCTGGGAGTCGAGCAACAGTGCAGCAACGGTGAAAATGTGAGCCTTTCCTTCCCAAGAATAGGAGCTGGTTTTATGTGTGAGCGGTGCTATCAGCTCATCGGGGTAAGATACGGTCTTATCTACAAACTGGAATCTTAAACTGGCCAATTTATTTTTACTTTATTTCACATATTAATAGGAGATACTCCTTTACTTGCAAGATTTGGTTCCAAGCAGCCATGTCTCCTCTTCCACTGCAAAAGCTCTGACTCTTATACTCTTATACTCTGAAAAAGAGATGGAGCTATATTTCCCCCCCCTCCGCTTCTTGCTCCAGCCCGGGGCAAGGGAAACCATAAACAAGCTTTTCACGGGAACTTGAGTTTGAAATTTAATCTCAAATTAGGTCCTGATCTCGTTTGGGTATTCATTCAAGCGTTTACATTTCAAATTTCCAAAATGTCGGAGGTTAATCCTGACATTAGTAGTAGGCTAACTGAAGCAGCTCAGAGGCGACTTACAACCAACTGAACCTGTAAGAGACGTTTTGTTCTGTTCCCACGGTATTTATAGTAAATACCACAAGTTGTTCATTTACAAAAGTTGATTACATTGTATTTAAATGAGACAATTTAATCTAAAAGTATATTAAAAACATGATTCTGTTTAAAACAGCCTACCTTGGTGTATTATTTGTGTTCTTGTCATTTTCAAAGAAAAAAATATTCTCTTTATAAAAACAAGATTTGGTTTTCAAAAAGTCAAAAAATGTGTCTTGAGTAAGAGGCGGGTTTGTGTCTCCACGTACCTACGAACGTAGCCACGGCGTAGATTTTTACGCAAAAGCATGAATCACGCTTCTGTGGCCCCCCACAAGGCCTAAGCCAATGTGAATTGTTTTAATGTATTTTAAGACGTTTAAAAAAAAAAAAATAAAGCTTTTAGTTGGTTGGAAGCTTAGACGTAGTCATATTTTAAAATCTCCAGTCAGATTTTAATGTAGGTCCCTATGGAGTCTGTCTTATAGCATTTTAAAATTCTTTATGTCGCAAAAACTATTGGGCTCTATATTAATGCTGCCCTCAGTCTGTGACTGGCCCCAGCCGGGCCCTCGTAAAAATAAGACACTTGCCATTGGGTTAAACAACTTTTCTGGTGGAAACCCTGAAATATAATAAAATTAATCCATATAGTTTCGAGCAGACCATGTCAGATACTGCTCGAGTTCCAGAAGGGGGTGGTGGGTGCCCCGGTCCTGTGAGACCAAGCCCAGGAACTGGCCCCTGCCCTGTGAGACCAAGCCCAGGAACTGGCCCCTGCCCTGTGAGACCACCTTGTGAGACAAGGCCCAGGAACTGGCCCCTGCCCTGTGAGACCAAGCCCAGGAACAGGCCCCTGCCCTGTGAGACCACCTTGTGAGACAAGGCCCAGGCCCAGGCCCCGTGACACCAGGCCCAGGCCCCGTGACACCAGGCCCAGGCCCAGGGCCCTGCCCCGGCCCCGTGAGACCAGGCCCAGGCCCCTGCCCAGGCCCCTGCCCCGTGAGACCAGGCCCAGGCCCTGGCCCCTGCCCTGGGGTCCGGGGCCCAGCTGCACA
This sequence comes from Etheostoma nigrum, assembly GCA_029931835.1. Classification (NCBI taxonomy): domain Eukaryota; kingdom Metazoa; phylum Chordata; class Actinopteri; order Perciformes; family Percidae; genus Etheostoma; species Etheostoma nigrum. Next base: position 2,152,850 of record CM057249.1, read on the forward strand.
GGCAAAAAAAGGCTGCAAAGTCACCCTCATGGGCAGTTGAGGTTTTACAGTTCTTTCAATTCCCCTAATGCTGCATAAACACACTATAATAAAAATATACCACTGGTTGCATTATGGGAAATGTAGGATCTAGCACATGTGGAGCTTTTAGCTTAAGTGCATTTTTCCTTCCAGTGTGCAGTGGCAACCGTCTGATCTTTGTAAGAAAAAGCCCAGGAATGGAAAGAACATACAGTGCCTTGCGAAAGTATTCGGCCCCTTTGAACTTTTCAACCTTTTGACACATTTCAGGCTTCAAACATAAAGATATAAAATGTTTATTTTTGTGAAGAATCACCAACAAGTGGGACACAATTGTGAAGTGGAACGAAATCTATTGGATATTTTAAACTTTTTTAGCAAATAAAAAACTGAAAAGTGGTGCGTGCAAAATTATTGGGCCCCCTTGCGTTAATACTTTGTAGAGCCACCTTTTGCTGCGATTACAGCTGCAAGTCGCTTGGGGTATGTCTCTATCAGTTTTGCACATCGAGAGACTGACATTCTTGCCCATTCTTCCTTGCAAAACAGCTGGAGCTCAGTGAGGTTGGATGGAGAGCGTTTGTGAACAGCAGTTTTCAGCTCTTTCCACAGATTCTCGATTGGATTCAGGTCTGGACTTTGACTTGGCCATTCTAACACCTGGATACGTTTATTTGTGAACCATTCCTTTGTAGATTTTGCTGTATGTTTGGGATCATTGTCTTGTTGTAACATAAATCTCCGTCCCAGTTTCAGGTCTTTTGCAAACTCCAACAGGTTTTCATCCAGACTGGTCCTGTATTTGGCTGCATCCATCTTCCCCTCAATTTTAACCATCTTCCCTGTCCCTGCTGAAGAAAAGCAGGCCCAAACCATGATGCTGCCACCACCATGTTTGACAGTGGGGATGGTGTGTTGAGGGTGATGAGCTGTGTTGCTTTTACGCCAAACATATCGTTTTGCATTGTGGCCAAAAAGTTTGATTTTGGTTTCATCTGACCAGAGCACCTTCTTCCACATGTTTGGTGTGTCTCCCAGGTGGCTTGTGGCAAACTTTAGACGAGACTTTTTATGGATATCTTTGAGAAATGGCTTTCTTCTTGCCACTCTTCCATAAAGGCCAGATTTGTGCAGTGTACGACTGATTGTTGTCCTATGGACAGACTCTCCCACCTCAGCTGTAGTTCTCTGCAGTTCATCCAGAGTGATCATGGGCCTCTTGGCTGCATCTCTGATCAGTCTTCTCCTTGTCTGAGCTGAAAGTTTAGAGGGACGGCCAGGTCTTGGTAGATTTACAGTGGTCTGATACTCCTTCCATTTCAAAATGATCGCTTGCACAGTGCTCCTTGGGATGTTTAAAGCTTGGGAAATCTTTTTGTATCCAAATCCGGCTTTAAACTTCTCCACAACAATATTACGGACCTGCCTGGTGTGTTCCTTGGTCTTCATGATGCTCTCTGCGCTTTCAACAGAATCCTGAGACTATCACAGAGCAGGAGCATTTATACAGAGACTTGATCACACACACAGGTGGATTCTATTTATCACCATCAGTCATTTAGGACAACATTGGATCATTCAGAGATCCTCGCTGAACTTCTGGAGTGAGTTTGCTGCACTGAAAGTAAAGGGGCCCAATAATTTTGCACGCACCACTTTTCAGTTTTTTATTTGCTAAAAAAGTTTAAAATATCCAATAGATTTCGTTCCACTTCACAATTGTGTCCCACTTGTTGGTGATTCTTCACAAAAAATAAAACATTTATATCTTTATGTTTGAAGCCTGAAATGTGTCAAAAGGTTGAAAAGTTCAAGGGGGCCGAATACTTTCGCAAGGCACTGTAAAAATATATTTAAACAAACTGCGTTTTATGCCAGCCACCTCCTTTATCACACTACAACAGTAGTCATTGATACAGTCTAAGAAAGTCCTGAGGCTTCCAGCGACAGGAACGATGATTTAATGAAAGGACGGTTAAATGAAGCGACAGCAGCAAGTGGAAAACAACAACAACAAACAAAGACAGCAAAGCTTCATCTATTCTGAATTGGGCTTTCTTCCCCAAGTTTCTCCCTCTGCATGTATGAGTGAGAAGTGCCGATGCATCGAGGGAAAAGGCGTGATTAAGCAGTGCCAACAAAGACTGATGGCCAGCATTGAAATGTCAGCGAAAGTCATTTCTGAAAGAACTGACGGCAAAAAGTGACAGCGGGGAGGCTTTCACTCCCCGCTGACAATAAGAGAACATGAACAAGTGTGAATCTGTGAAGAGGAAAATGTATCGTAGGATGGTTAATAGCAAGAGACTATTTATTAAAAAGTCCCATGGCATGAAATCCACTTTATGAGGTTTTTTAACATTGATGTGAGTTCCCCCAGCCTGCCTATGGCCCCCCAGTGGCTAGAAATGGCGATAGGTGTGAACCGAGCCCTGGGTATCCTGCTCTGCATTTGAGAAAATTAAAGCTCAGATGGGCCGATCTGGAATCTTGCTCCTTATGAGGTCATAAGGGGCAAGGTTACCTCCCCAGAGAATTTGGCCCACCCATGAGAGAGAGACATCATGGCTTATGGGAACTTTTTAGACATCATATACACACTGCAGTTATTTTAACTTAAGAAAACTCACTTAGTGCTGCTCTGGCTCTAAAATACCAAACGTGTAACTACGGCTGGGTATCGTTAAAAGTCTTCAGTACCGACACCAATTCCTGATCGATACTTTTCCTCGATACCAATTTTTTTAAACCCATTTTAACAAAATGAAATTATAACATCATGGCACAAATATTTCAGAGTGTAAATGAGTGTGAATCTTTATCTGATGAGCAAGTGGCACCTTCTGCCTTCTTCTATGCTGTATGGTTCCTGTACTATGTTAAAGCATATTTGCCACGCACTGTAGTCAAGCCTCTCAAAATACAACACACACACACGTAACAAATGGTACTTAAGTAGTCAGCCCTAAATTGGCTTAATTAGTGTAAAGAAGAGTCCAAGGAGACGAAAGGTAATGTCTAAGAATAGAGTCGTGAAGGGTAGAGACACTGAGGGTGATCACGAAAGGCAGCACTAACATGGACTAATTAGTGTGAAGGTAGTCTCAAGTTTACACTTGTGTTTTATCTATTTTATGAAATCTTTTTTTTTTTTTGAGGATACTTGTGTTTTATCCGTTTAACTGATTTTGTGTAAAGCACTATGAATTGCCCTGTTGCTGAAATGTGCTATACAAATAAAGCTGCCTTGCCTTAGTAAGAAGTAAGGTAATGTAATTCAAAAATGCAGCTGCCACATGTGACCTGTTCCTTTCCTCTGTGTGTTTTTGTCTATGCTGTATTTCTGTTTAAATTGTAACTGGTGAGCCGTCTTGGCCAGGTCTCCCTCGGAAAAGAGATTTCAATCACAAGGGACTTCCTGGTTAGATAAAGGTTAAATAAATACAAATAAAAAAAAGTAGTAACCATAGCAAAGTGCAGTGTTTTGCCCTCCGAGAAAAAAAGAAAAATGAAACTTTAACAAAAATTGCTTCACTTGGTCCTAATATTCAATAAGCCCAGAGCTCGGCTGCAGGAATATGCAAACACAGCCACTGTACAAATCCCAGGTGTTACTGAACCCATTTACCCACAGTTGCACTTTAGGACTTTGTTTTAATTTTTTTTTTTATTAAAGAGTTGTAATGACTTTTTTTCTGACGTTTGGAAACTAAAAAAACTTAATATCAGCGCTCGTCTAGCATTTACAGACTTTTTTATGCAACCCTGCCACTGTTTGAGTTGAGAAACTCATGTAAATAGGGTTCTATGAATTCCTGATGCCGGCCGATGGCAGTATGTAATACGTGGATTTCTACCGTCTGTAGTGCTCCAAAAATAATGAAATAAACTCTCCACCTCGCTAAGAGATGCAGCAGGACACTGCAGGGCGTCACAGAGCGATATTCAGTTTACTGTCACAGAAGAGAGAAGAAACTAGAACATATTTTGCATTTTAGAAGCTGGAATCAAAAAATGGTATGGGACCATCTATACAAAAATGACAAAAAAAGTGAAAAAAAAGATAAGGAGAAGCAACAATAGAGTAAAAAAAGACAACCACGTTGTTGAAAATAAAGACATTTTAAGTGTTATGTGACCTAGAAACACAAAAAGTTGCATGTTCGACGGGAAGAAAACACAAGGGTTAGTTAGCATTCAAACGGCCAACACGAGCAGATAACTGCCCCTAATCACTGCACCGGGATGTAATAGAGTTACACTCTATTAAATTATTTTTTTATCTGCAAAGAGAAAATATTAGCATTTTAGATAAATTACCAAACCACTGTCTTTATCTCAGTTATTATTTTACACACTGTTTGGGGACAGAAATAAGCCAGGATAATGGAAGGTGTTCGATATTTCAACCTGAGGCTTTTATACGGCGTTTATGACATAGGGCTTTCCTTTCAGACGGCCATCAGGTGCTGAAGTGTTCGAGGGCTTTAATCAAAATTTACTGGAGTGTCCAATTATACGAGCAGTTTTATTGATGCATTAGCAGAAAGATGAATGACTTTATTAAGACAGAGTTGAGGGATGTTGGAGTGACCCTGTCTAAAGAGGCCTTCATTTGAAGTTGCAAAACAGATGCTAGGACAAGGAGGACTGATACTGAGGTCCAGTCTGGTTACAGACAGCTAAATCATCCAAGATGCTTTTGTGTTGTTTTTTCTACACTGACTCAGTGTTGTCTTCTTTCTGAGAAGAGATATGATTTTATGACTGAATGTAGGGTTGGAACTGATTAATCTGTAGATTATTTTCTCAATTAATCAATTAGTTGTTTGGAGCTATACAAATGTCAAAATAATGGGGGAAATGTGGATCGGTGTTTCCCAAAACCCAAGATTACGACTTTAAATGTGATGTTTTGTCCAAATCTCGGTCACAGAGGAGAGAAGAAACTAGAACATGCCTTGTTTCACTGTTTGAGTTCAATAATTGCAACAGCTTTCCAAAGTGAATTTAAAAAAATAAAATAAAAATCAGATTTCATTAATGACCAAAATAAATTGTGATAAAATGAGTTTTTCTATGATCGAGCAGCCCTAGCTGATTACTTGTGAGCCCTAATGCATTAATGTCAAAGGGCTGTGAGCACGTCAACCAAAGAAGGACTTTTCCTTCTTAGAGTATTATACTTTAATACATTTAGAGACCTGAAGCTCATCTCATCACCCTCAAATTATATCATGTGACCTCTTAAGCCCATGTATAGAACCACTCCAATACACAGTAAATTGTGGTGGTTATGCAGGATGTGTGACATTCAAAGATACTGCCTATGCCAATGCATGTGCCTGTTTTTTCTTTTAGATATATTAAAAGAAATCAGAAATTGAACTATATTGTTTTAATGTAACTACATATATATTATTTTTCTATGACCTTTTCTGCAACTCTGTTGTGAAGGAGGTACATTTTAAAAATAAAAAAATATTAATTTATATAAATTATACTCTATATATTAAAAATGTAGTGTGGCTCAGACAGGAAGCCTCTGACTCCCCGCCAAGTCTGGCCTCCAACTGGACGGTCTGCTCTTACATGACCCCAGCCGATAAGATATAATTGTGAACACTCAGCCGCTGGCATCAAACAAACAGACCCCCCGAAAACCACACAGAACCCCGAGCGCCCGCGGTAATAGCTTCGTAAACAGCCCGCTATTCTGGTAAGTAATGACCCGTGAAGGAACCCTTCTGTGAGCCAGTGGCTATATCTAGCCAATGGCTTTTGGTCTGCTCAGGAAACGTGCTCTGACACTGACAGAGCAGGACAGGTGGCAGAGGCTGGAATGGATGCCGAGGCTGACACAACGCCGCTCACTGCTTCTGCAGCAGAGACGAGTCTAGCACTACTGCAACGGAGAGTAAGAGCTGAAACTGGTGTCTTCACTGGTCCTGCAGGGCCTTTAGCTATTAGGTGTGGCAGTGTACCAGCTAGATGTACCAAAAGCTACACAATAAAAGGAATGACTGCATATGTTGCTGCAGATCACGTCAGATCACGTCAGGGTGGTTACTGCGGTCATGTGACGCCTCATGAAGTTGTGTGCATGACAGCATCAACGTTGCACTTGCTCAGAGAGGCTATGGTTACATTAGCGGTAGCATGCTGCTGGTGGTCTCGCCGTAGGATTAACTGTACTAATAAAACCGTTGAAACAACGCGGCCACGCTGCTGTGAAAGCTCCCTGAACGTAATTTATCAGAGTCTGGTTGTCCTTCTCTGCGGCAGTCTCCTCCGCTCCATAACTATCTCCATAACGGAGCTGGATAACCGGAGCTAACCGCTAATCAGAGCCAATTGTTGCTAAGAGAGCCTTCAGTTCTCCGTGCCTGTATCCACTAACTGCGTGTATGGTCTCGAGCCCGGATAAAACCCTTCGTTTTATTTAAATGGCTGTCAAAATGTTAAACTACAACTCAGAGTTGTTTGAATGACAGAAGTCTACTCAGGGTACAAGTTGATGCTTTCTCTGCAGAGCATGACTGATATGCTCCGGCGAGTCACGTGACCAAATCGCAGCCTTTGTGATTAGGAAATGGCGTTGTAACACATCGCAATATAATTGCGAATGCAATCAATCGTTCAGCCCTAGCGATAGGGTAACAGAAGCTTACATTACCTGCTTGGGGCTCAGGTTGGTTTGGACATAAAAAAACAGAACGCCTGTCGGATTTGCGTCGGGCTTGATTACTACTCTCGCACTCGGATCAGGTTCGGACAGAAATATGCGGCCCGAGGCTAATTCTATATGGACCACTTATATGTCATCATGGTCATACTTCACCAATCAACACAAATACTCCACTGTACCTGAAATATTTGAATCTTAATGTCTACATCGCCAATGATTAGAGGAAGGCACACTTCAAAACAGACCATCCATCCAGACAAATACCAGCTTCCCTCATACCATCATCGTCATCATCTGCTGTCATCCTTGTCATTTTCTTGCCACAGTCTTATTACTTGATATACAGAGAGTTTTCATTGCTATGGCGACAGCTGAGGCACTGTGTGCTGATGGCCAGCCTGGGGTCATCTTATCAGCCCGTCTGTTTGCTTGTCAGGTCTGTTTTGTGTCATTGCTGGACTAAAATTAACTTCGTGATGTCGAGGATGTAGACCAGAGACTGCCCATCTTTGGCAGCAGAGGAAAATACAAATACACAACAGATCATTTGACTAAGTCTGAGCAGAGAAACTGAATTTGTTCAGAACTAAAGTCAAGGTTTACTGAAAGGCCTCCAGTGAATTCGTACCCCATTCAAAATCAATGTGAGCATCAAAACTAACTAAATTTCTTTTCTCTGATTTAATGACTGTAGTTGGTCCCCAGTGGACTTCTTTAGAAAGTTTTGTCTCTACGGTTTTGCAACATTTTAGACACATCTGGAAATAATTATGGTCCAAAATTGGTGATTTTGCATATTTCTTTCTGTGAAAAACAACATTTTCTTGAAGGAGGACCCCTGACCCCCCCCCCCCCCCGCTTCACACCAAGGGGAAACACTGTATTCAGTTTGTAAGAGGGTCTATGTCTTGACTTGACTAATTTGGTTGTAGATTGGCCAAAATCTGCACAGCAAGTCTGAAAATGTACCTGCTAAAGAAATACTCATGGTAATGGCACTTAAGCAGATATTATTGGTCCCATGACATGGTGCTCTTTTATAGACCTTAGTGGTCCCCTAATACTGTATCTGAAGTCTCTTTTATATAGACCTTAGTGGTCCCCTAATACTGTATCTAAAGTCTCTTTTATATAGACCTTAGTGGTCCCCTAATACTGTATCTAAAGTCTCTTTTATATAGACCTTAGTGGTCCCCTAATACTGTATCTGAAGTCTCTTTTATATAGACCTTAGTGGTCCCTAATACTGTATCTGAAGTCTCTTCTATATAGACCTTAGTGGTCCGTAATACTGTATCTGAAGTCTCTTTATATAGACCTTAGTGGTCCCCTAATACTGTATCTAAAGTCTCTTTTATATAGACCTTAGTGGTCCCCTAATACTGTATCTGAAGTCTCTTCTATATAGACCTTAGTGGTCCGTAATACTGTATCTGAAGTCTCTTTATATAGACCTTAGTGGTCCCTAATACTGTATCTGAAGTCTCTTTTATATAGACCTTAGTGGTCCCCTAATACTGTATCTAAAGTCTCTTTTATATAGACCTTAGTGGTCCCCTAATACTGTATCTAAAGTCTCTTTTATATAGACCTTAGTGGTCCCCTAATACTGTATCTGAAGTCTCTTTTATATAGACCTTAGTGGTCCGTAATACTGTATCTGAAGTCTCTTTATATAGACCTTAGTGGTCCCTAATACTGTATCTGAAGTCTCTTTCCCAAAATTCAGTCTTGGTGTAGAATTACAGCCACTAGAGCCAGTCTTACAATGATGTTAGTATGGGCCATTTCTGAGTCTGTAGCTCTTGAGGGGGGGCAAGGTGGAGGCTGGGGGTGCGGCCTTGACCAACTGCCACTTTGCTTGTTTGAAAGCCATCAAGTCTCTCTCTCATGGGCGGGCCAAATTCTCTGGGCGGGCAAAGCAGAGAAAGGGGGGGTAGTTCCAGATCAGCCCATCTGAGCTTTCATCTTCTCAAAGGCAGAGCAGGATACCCAGGGCTCGGTTTCCACCTATCGCCATTTCTAGCCACTGGGGGACCATAGGCAAGCTGGAGGGAACACATATTAATGTTAAAAAACCTCAAAGTGAAACTTTCATGCCATGGGACCTTTAAACTGTGACCGAGCCAGCGCGGGACACAGATGAGCGCCTGTAAACAGAGAGGGGGGTTCAGTCGTAGGATCCAGCTGATCACAGTGCAGAAGACTTTATCACATGACTCTGTGTGGGGAATAGATGGAGAGTAAAACAGGAGAGGGAAAGGAAGCAGCCTGGCATTGTTTTCCCTTCTGCATTTGAACAAGACGAACATGAAACCCCCGTGTGAATTCCATGACAGCCAGAGGATATGACAGTACTTCTGATGGAGTCATTGTGCTGCTGCGAGAATGCACGCCATATATTTTTTATGTTTTTTTTATGGTTTACGTCTCATGTCCTCTACAAAAGAAGATATATAGAAATGAATAAAAGGGAAAAGATGTATGGTTTTGTTCAAACTCAAACAAAAACATGTTACCATGAGCGATAGACGACAAACGAGCGAGGCAGCGTCGACGACTACCTGCAGTCCGGATTTTTAAATCCCCCCCCCCACGATTTAAGATGAAAAACAAACCCCTTCGAACACATGCTGTGAAAACGATGCCATGCTTCTCCCAGAGAAGCAGATAATAACGGCGCTAAATAATATTAGCGGCGTTGTGAAAATGTTGATGAAGAGATTTGATTGAAGATGTTCAATCAAATCTCAGTTGCGTGTTCACCTTTACAGTAAAAATCAAAAAGGTCAAACTAGGGCTGCACAATGAATTTTGAGTGGCAGAAGAGACCTTGTTGAAACAAAATAAAAACAGGCTGCAAACTGGATTAAAAGTTTAGGTATTCGGTGGAAGGGTTTAATTATTTTCTCGAGAGATCAATCAAAAGGACAAGAACCGCCTTCACAATGAACAGAGTTACAACAGTTCCCCTTCGAGGGGAACTCGAACTGCATCGGTTACGACACTATGGGAACGTTCCCGTAGTGTCATAACCGACGCTGTGTCTCGTTCCCCTATCTCGGGGAACAAGGGTTACATACGTAACCCGAGACGTTCTGTGCCTCGCGTAACATATGACAGTTCCTTATATCCCGTTTGCCCCCCCAGCAGAAACCAGGCCATGTTGGCAAATCAATCTAATCTTAAACAACACACTTCATCTTCTTCCTCAGACTTCTGGGAGACACCCATGTCCCCCGATCTGTCTAGTGCGTCAAAAAATTACTGTAGCCGTCCTTCAATCCTAGAAGTCAGAGATTCATCTCGTCTGTAGATTGCTCCACGGCTCCGACCATACACATCGCCATGGTGACCCCATCATATCTGGTTTTCGTTACCATTTGCTTACAGTAGTGAAATGCAGAGTCATAACATGTTCAGCTGTCTCCAACACTGGAGGACTTTCTTTAGGAGATATCTTTAGGAATGACACATGTTTCAGAGGCCTATTTGAATGATTTACGTATAATTAATAAATCACTTAATAAATGAACAATTATTGAAAGAAAATCATTGTCTATGTAATTTTCCCATTTACGACAATGTGATAGTAAAAATCATCACTGTTTGGTGTTGCTCTGATCAATTCCCAAAATAAGGAATGTGTGTGTGCTAATCTGAAGGTGCTTACATAACCAAATGCTGTATTGAAATCTTGCTTTTCTGGGTCGCTTTGACCAAAGTGATAACGAGAGATGAATCCAATTACTTTTGATTGACTGTTTCTGTATTACTTTTGATTGAAAGCTTGCTTTTCTGGGTCGCTTTGACCAAAGTGATAACGAGAGATGAAACACCTGTGTAATCCAATTACTTTTGATTGACTGTTTCTGTTTTACTTTTGATTGAAAGCTTACTTTTCTGGGTCGCTTTGACCAAAGTGATAACTAGAGATGAAACACTTGTGTAATCCAATTACTTTTGATTGATTGTTTTGCTTTTGAGTGAAACTTGCTGTCCGCCAAAGCTCTAGTGATGGGAGGGGTGGCTGCCTGTGAACCTGACTTGGCCAGTCAGGCTTACACGCAGTCTGCCATTGGTAAAACTATAAAGAGCAGGGGGTCCCTGCGCTCTGGTAGAGTCTGCTGTGGGTTGCGTACGGAACGCCCGGCTGGTTGCACAGGGGATCTACCGGGGTGTTGGCTCTCCACCAATTGGCGACGGTAAGCCTCGTTTTCTGTTTTATTATGTGTAACCAAGTGTGAGGGATTGTGGGTTGAGATTGACAATAAACGCCATATATTGTATCATTCTAACCTGAGTCCAGTGTGATCATTTCCTGAGTGCCGACCAACCCCCGATCCTAGTAAATTTATTTTTCAATACAGACAATTAATCAGTTTTATCGAAATATGAACTAGTGCAATATCCAAATTGCAGGAAAAACATAAAAAATCTCTGTCTGGTACAAATTCTCGCAATAAAAGAAAAACACACAATATATTTTTTTATATTTTTCAACGAAAATTACAATAATGATACAAAGATTATCATTCCATACAATATCGGGAATCATATCGCAATATCAGTCAAAAATAATCGCAATTAGATATTTTCCTAATATCGTGCAGGCTCATAGAAACTGAAAAAAAGAAATTGCTGATTTGTATGATCTCTTTGTTCTCATCAAATACAGTTTTGTTTTAGGGCTTAATAATCTTTAGTCTTTTAGATTTTGTTTACAACCCAACCCCTCCCACGCTTACAAAAGCAGAACTCTAACCTGACACATTATGTATTCAAACTACATCATTCAGTGAAACAAGCATATTTATCATTCCCATTGGGCGAGCGCTAAATAAATCTATTGGAAAACACCCTCCCTTGAACCTCGGAGCTTTGCAGTGTTAAATCTGAGACTCATTTCGAGGTGCAGCAACAACAACAACACAAACACAAAATCACACAACCACCCCAGACGGCAGCTAAACCATGTTGTTATTTGAAAATGAAATGTTGCTTCGGTTCCCAGCAGGCCACGCTGAAGATTCCCAAAAACAAATCCAGCATAATTAGTAAATCCAGAAATACTAACTTGCGCAGCAGCAGCTCCATTTGCCAGACACAAAATGGCTCCCAGGCCATCTGTGGTCCATGTAATTGCAGAGGATTAGGGTGGTCGCTAAAAGTCAACACCAAAAATAGACATTACAGACGTCAAGAAGTGAATACCATAGAGTCAGGCTCCTGAATCAGCAAGATCACTTTCTGCTGAAGGGTCTCAGTGCTCTGTAGGAGAATTTAACCCAAAAGGATCGTCCATACATACGTACACACACACACACACACACACACACACACACTCATATTTATAAATATATATAAAATCATATCATCTCAAGAAATCCTACCAGTGGCTGGAAAAGGCTGGACTGAAGGACAGCACAGAGGCACTAATCATGGCAGCACAAGAACAGGCACTCAGTACAAGATTAATAGAGGCCGGGGTCTACCACACCAGGCAGGACCCCAGGTGCAGACTGTGCAAGGATGCCCCTGAGACAGTACAGCACATAACAGCAGGGTGTAAGATGCAGGCAGGAAGAGCATACATGGAACGCCATAACCAGGTAGCTGTCATAGTGTACAGGAACATCTGCCACGAGTATGGGCTGGAAGTCCCAAGGTCAAAATGGAAGACACCTCCTAAGGTAGTCCAGAATGACCGAGCTAAGATCCTGTGGGACTTCAAGATCCAGACTGACAAACTGGTGATGGCTAACCAACCAGACATGGTGTTGATGGACAAACAGCAGAAGAAGGCAGTAGTGATACATGTGGCAATCCCAAGCAATCGCAACATCAAGAAGAAGGAACACGAGAAGCTGGAGAAATACCAAGGGCTGAAAGAGGAGCTAGAAAAGATGTGGAAAGTAAAAGCAACAGTGGTGCCAGTGGTAATCGGAGCACTGGGGGGGCTGGGACCCCCAAACTGGGAGAGGGGCTCCAGCGGGGGGGCTGGGACCCCCAAACTGGGAGAGGGGCTCCAGCAGATTCCAGGTAAAACATCAGAGGTCTCTGTCCAGAAGAGTGCAGTCCTAGGAACAGCTAAGATACAGAACCCTCAAACTCCCAGGCCTCTGGTAGAGGACCCGAGCTTGAGGATGACACATACCACCCCACAAGGGGTGATATATATAAAAATTCACATTTAAGAAGCAGTAATCAAAGGAATTAACGTTTTTCATTTAAAAAAAGCCTCAAACCGATTTTTAGATTATCAAAGTAGTTGCCAATTAATTCAATAGTTGATAACTATCGATTCATCTTCGTAGCTGTAAAATAAATAAATCTCATAACCTCTCCTGCCACCGTCTACTTGAGCACACCACCCTTGATATGAAAAAAGAAACCCCTGCTGCAGATTAGCCGTGACGATGGACGGGCGGAGAAGACAGCTGGGTGTTTAGACGGAGAGCTTCCTGTCACAGCGGAGGAGAGCTGCTCCTTCGGCCCATCAGGGAGGCCGTGTCAGCGCCCGCTAATGTCGTGTTGCTTGTCGACTAAGCGGGGGCGGAGGGGCTCCTGCCAAGTGGTAGCTCAACCTAGTCTAAAGGGGGATCTTGTGGGGTCATTAGCTGAAATAATTGATTATTTAGAGTCAGATCAGAGATGCCCTTGATGGCCAGCCCTGAGGGGGGGGAAGGGGAGGCAATTGCTCAGCTGGCTAGTGGCAGTGTATAAATCAAACTGTGTTTTCTTTATTTTTTTTTTAATCAGGAAAGCAGTGCCGAGCTGAATTGAGAAGTAGGAGGGGATGCTAATGATGCCAGCGTATGTGGGTTAAGCGGAGAGGACGGCGGATTTTGTTGCTGCTCATGAGAACTACAAATTAGTCACAGCGTGCGCTATACACAGGAGTTGGTAAATAAACAAGTCATTTGATAATAAAAAAACATAACTCGTTGATTAATCACACATTTTGTGATGAGTTCCCCTGTAGTTTTTGACCCTCACAAGCATAAATAATACTTATTTGGTACTGTTTGGTTTTGCTTGACATTTGCACTATTTAGAATATATTACTGGAATGTACATAGAACTTACTTTAATCTTATTTGTATACATTACTTATCTTTTTTTATTTTATAAATTGCTTATCTTTTTAATCTTTATTTGTATATATTACTTACTGCACCGTGTTTTCATTTGCTCTGTCTGTCTGCCACATTGCAGAATTGACAATAAAGTTGACTTGATACAAGCAATCGAAGCTAAGAAATTCAAGATAAGGTTTTTAAGAAATCACGGTGTATTATTTGTCTTATTTCAGTTCAATTAAGGAGTTTTAATTATTTGTCAAGCCAAAATGCTGCCGTGCACAGAGTCAGCTCCATAAAGTCACTCAGGGGGGGGGGGTGGGCACATACTTGTAGCCAGTCCAGAAGACCTCTTCCTATCTCTTCTCTATTTCCTGCCATACTCCACTATCTCAAAGTCCCATTGAAATAATGTCAGAGAAACAGCATACACGGCCCTTCGTCCTGGCTTCACCCAGCTCATCACCACCGTAATGACGGACTACTAAAGAGACACAGAACACCGAGTGGACGGGAGGTACAATACCATCTCGGGCCTCAGCAGGAGTCTAAACGACACCATTAAACAAGGTCGTAATTCTCATTTTATCTGTGCCCACATGAACAGGGAAATGATTACCTCCCGAAGCGTTTGCGAGGCAGGACGCTCGGACTCGCCGAAGAGAGCCAGCGGGAGGGCTGAAGATGAATGCAGATAGCCAGAGGGCGGCATTATTAGGGGGCAGAGGCAGCCTGTCCCAGTTTACAGTAGGTGAGGACCCGCCCCAGCCCCCCCCCCAAAATCAGAATGTGGTTTTTGTCGAGTTATTTCAGACAAGATGAATTAAACATCTTCTGGTTGCCACTGGGGGGCCGAGTTGGAGCTGATTAAGCCGAGTTCAATGTCAAATCATGTTTGTAACGGAGTCCACAGCGCCAGTAGAGCCCCCAATCCTACTGACCATTCACTGCCAATGGCAGGTTCTTTACATCCATCTATACGTCCGGCTGTCCATCTATCCATTCTTTCATTTAACTGATAGATCATTGAATACTGATAAGTTTTCAGAGCCAATATTTATGTTTTCAAAATGCATATGGCTTTGGCAGCCCAGTCCAAAACCCCCCCCCAAAAAAAATCCATTTTATAATGTAGAGGGGAGAAAACAGCAAATCCTCAAAAGTAAGAGGCTGGAACAAGCAAATATTTGGTATTTGGTTGAACGTATCAATTTAAAATTGATTTGCGCTTGTGAATGGTCTAATCAATCTGTTTAGGGTCACAGGGGACTCTGTCCAGCATGAGGACACATCGTGAACCCTGTCCCCTGTAGCCCCTGTACCCCTGTAACTCTACAGCTACTTATTGAACTAAAGCACATCCTTACTAGGGCTGTGGGAACGAATACCGAAAGTCAAATATAATTGGAATAGATCAAAAAAATTAATACTATTCAAATGTGATTTTTTTTTTTTTTTAACGTTAGCTCATCTCCCTCTTCTCATGTCACGTCTGCTGAACAATAAGTTACCGGAGTGAGAAACGCATGTCATTGTGAGGTAGGGCTGGGCAATTTATCGATATTATATCGACATATGAGGCTAGATAGTCTTAGATTTTGGATATCGTAATATCGTGATATGACAAGTTTTAAAGGATGCATTACAGTAGAGTGATGTAATTTCCTGAAGAGACACCACACTGTTCCATTATCCATTACGCACATAGTTATGATATCAACATAACGGATGATTGATCAAAAATCTCATTATGTGCACATTTTGTGAAAGCAACAATAGTCAACCCGACAATCCCGCCACAATATCGATATCAAGGTATTTGGTCAAAAATATCTGGATATTTGATTTTCTACACATCACCCAGCTCTATTGTGAGTAATGTGAGTACGGGAATGGGGGGGGGCTGGAAATTGGAAAGATAGAATAATAGTTTTAACATGACTGTAAAATTGACATCCACCGAGCCAAAATGCTTACGTTATCAATAGTTATTTATTTATTTATTTATTTACCTTTATTTAACCAGAAAGAAAACTCATTGAGATTAAAAATCTCTTTTCCAAGAGCGTCCTGGCCAAGATGAACAGCAGCACAAACAACAAGGTTGCAGACATATAACAAATAACATATATCATGAACATAAAACATAAAACACTTTATACTGTTAAGAAATAGTGAATAACAAGGTCATAAAATATCTAAATTTCAACAATAGTGAATAACAACAAGGATCGTTAGAATAATCAATCATAACAATTACAGCTGGTGTGTTCGTTAGTTCGCAGTTAGATTGACTGCATGGCGAGTTAGGAGCTTAGAGGGGTGGGAATCACCAGAGGCCTGACGACGAGCGTGTATCGTAGTCAATCACAACGTATATTAGATCTTGGTAGAAGCATGCTGCATGCTGATTGGCTGACTGACGCTGATGCAAAAACCTGCACACGGTTACCCATGAACACAGGGTTGTGCACCTATACGCGCACACACACACACACACGTACGCACTGCGGCCCACCTCTAGCTATTGTCTCCTGACAGCATTTGTTCTTTTTTCCTACCATTGTCTAACCTGTCAAGCCCTGCCAAAATATGTTTCCTGTCTCCCCGTGGCTCTGTGCACACAGACGCTACCTTCCAATTATCTGAAGAGAGCAACAGACAGAAAGCTGGGTTGATAAATCTGAGCAACTTTTGACAGTGACATGTTTCACAAGGTTGTTCTGTTCCTTTTGTTCCCCCCCTCCTTTCCTTCCATTCTTACCTTTCTTCCTCCTCAGGTCTCATTTTCCTGATCCTTCCTTATGTCACATAACTCAACCCTCTTCTTTCTCTGTGTGTGTCTCGCAGACAAAGAGGCACATTGCTTGCAAGGCTACAAAAGGTGAGTGTGACTGTCAAAGACTGGGCTCTAATTACTAGGTAATGCTGCAGCATCCCTACTCTGTGTGTGTGTGTGTGTGTGTGTGTGTGTGTGTGTGTGTGTGTGTGTGTGTGTGTGCATACAATTAACTCTGTGTGGATGTTAATGAAACGTGTGTGTGTGTGTCCAGTTTATACCTCTGTCTTTCCTTAGCATTGTGCAGGGTGAACTGAACACAGTAATTAAGCTGGAGCCATCTTTGAATGTTATTTAAAAAAAATAAACAAGTAGAAATCATTATGTGTTGGTGTAAAGTGACGCAAAATAAATATAGAATTCAAAAAATAAATTAAAATATAATGTAAAAAAATGTAAATAAAAGTTAGACAATGAAAATTATAAATAAGTAAAATTAAATAATTTCAATATAAAATACAAAGTCTAAATGTGACAATCTACATGGCTGGTGTGTGTGTATATATATATATATATATATATATATATATATATATAGAAAATGCAGTAATAATTTCACAGCTATAGTATAGCCACAGAGACTGCAGCTGTGCAGTGATTATGAATATTGATAGGATGTGTTGTATAATCACTAAAGCGCATATGTCTCCTTAGAGGCTAAGCTAATAGCGAGGGCATTTACAGGGTTTCAAATGATACCACCAGGGCCACGCTATCGTTCTCAAAACAATTGGGACGGGCGCCAAAGCACCGGCAGCGAAGGTGCACTTTCCTCGCTGGCTAATGACCATAAAGTGAATACACATCTTCTCACCACCTGACCACTAAATCTGCAGAAAAAAAGCTTGTTCTCCATGATGGCGGTAACCCACAGCGGAGATGATATAATGTGATCGTAAAAATGTGGTCTGGGGAGCGGTGGAAACTCTCAGCCTTCCACCCCCCATCAGTGATAATTTGTTTCACCCACGAGGTCCCCTAGCACGGGTTTTACCCGCCGCCTCGCCTGCTTGGCTCCCAGCATGCAGTGGGGTGCGATGGGTGTGCAGCTCTGGCTCATATCTGTCATTGTAATGGTTTCTGGCCTGTGGCCACTGACGAATAGGTAAGGAGTCATTGATTTGCATTGCTTCCATTATCATAGATGCTTAGTCAAGTCTCGCCTATACTAAATACTGGTTTTTATTTTAACATCCTGCTGCCTATAGGCTCCATCTGTATGTTCAGCCTGTAGATAACTCTGACAGTGCATCCTGTACTGTTTAGTAATTCATCTCTCCAGGAAAAGCTTTGGCTGAAAATGTGCTATGTTGTTGTTCCGTTCTTCTGACCTGCTCCAGATTTACAGTAAGCAAAGCACACACTCACTCTTGAATTGAGTGGTGACATATGTTTACAGTGTGAAACCCCTTTATAAACCCTATTAAAAACTATTTTAGGAATTCAAACCAACAACTCAATGCTAAAGCAATAAAAGGCACTATGCATAATAAAAAGAACATAAATTAAACTAAACAAAAAAACATATCAAGAGATATAGGACCTATGGGGGAACTGAATAAGCAGGTACTAAACATTTTATCCTGAAAAACTAGATATAAATGACATTTTAATGCCATAAAATATCTGAAGATTTGAACAAACCAGCGTTCTGCGCATGCGCGTGCTTCAGGCGAGCTGAAGACTTTAATTCGGAGGGTTGGGGGTTTGATCCCTGGCCCTGCAGTCCCTGATACAAGTTGTATCCAGCAGATAAGCACCACTTTAACTGGACAACCATTATTATGGCAACACCGACACGGGTGGACAAACCGCTAGCAGTAACGTAATTTAACGCTACGTCACTTAATTGCATTACCAAAAACTCACTGAGCTTCCACATTAACGACGGTACACTATATAAACTGTCCAAACAAAAAATACAAGGTCCTTAATTGACAGCTATCGGCCTATTTAAAGAAATGTGTACTCACCGGTCACAGAAGAACAAAGGTTGGGATTACTTCGTCCAGTTCTTTGGTTGCCATGGAGCGCATTGCCATGGAGATTACCAGGCCAGCAGAGCCACGTTGCTGGTTCACCTGTTCCACAGGTAGCTAGCTAGCCACGTCTTTAGCACAAAAAGCTCGCCTGCAGCTGATGTGACAGGCGATGTCAAACATATAGCTACACACCAGCTTGGATAAATCCGGTAAAGCATCCTGATATGGCTTCAATGACACGTGCATCACGCAATGCCGTCGCCTCGTGCTTCTTTAAATATGGCGTTTTGCCAGGTGAAGTTCAGCGGTCAGATTATCGTCATTTAGCTAGCTCCTCCCCAGTGTACAGTCAAACGAACCGTCTCTCTCTCTCTCTCTCTCTCTCTCTCTCTCTCTCTCTCTGTCTCTGTCTCTCTGTCTCTCTCTGTCTCTCTGTCTCTCTCTCTCTGTCTGTCTGTCTCTCTCTCTCTGTCTCTGTCTGTCTGTTTGTCTCTCTCTCGCAACCAATCAAATACTTAACTGTCAAATGTGTATGAAATTAC
Organism: Etheostoma nigrum; assembly: GCA_029931835.1. Taxonomy (NCBI): domain Eukaryota; kingdom Metazoa; phylum Chordata; class Actinopteri; order Perciformes; family Percidae; genus Etheostoma; species Etheostoma nigrum. The sequence goes on from CM057249.1 coordinate 2,172,004, forward strand.
CACAATTATTCGTATTTTAATATGGATTAATTTAGTGGGATTCAATTTATTACAAATGTTTGATTAAAGAACATTATTTCATTTTCATTTTAAAAAATTAGGACATTTTAAGGAGGCGCCTAGGTTGTGTAAGGGGGTGCTTGAGCGCCCCCTTATGTGAGGAGACTGTAGATTTGAGTCGAGCATGCTCAGATTTAAACAGTTTACAGCATAACGTGTCATACTGAAATTTGTGAAATCCATGAAATAAACTTTTCTCATTACAAACAGTAACAAGATGGAAATAGTTTCAAAAACGTTATGACTGTTTGGTTGCTAACGTTAGCTCAAAAAAACATTCAACTGACAGCCTTTGTTGTGTTTGATTGCTAGCTTGTAGCTAAGCTAAGGTGACCAGATTTCTCAGACAAAATCCGGGGACATTTTAAGCTCAGAAGCGTAAATACCTCCAAAACACGTCATGTTTTTAATTTTTTTGTAAAACTTAAAACGGGGACACTAGACCTAGAGCTGAGTATCGGATACAATATAAACTATTGAGGAAAGATTTTCCTTTGACATTGATGCAGTATGAAACGAGATCGCTGCAGTCGGCAGCAGAGAAACAAGCTACAATGGAAGTTAATGGGATAATTGTCCAGCTTGTATTTACGTTCCTAAAGTGCTCGTTTTGCTGCTGACAGACTCAGATTAATATTCTAAGTGTCTGATAACATTATGGAAAGGATTTCTAAGGAGGCTGACCTTTCTGTTAAAGATTAAGATCCTTTTTTAAAACATAAAAGTCCACCAGACTCTATGTAAATAATCAGTGATTTTAGCGTGTATAGAGCAGCATATCTCCACCAGACTCCATGTAAATAATCAGTGATTTTAGCGTGTATAGAGCAGCATATCTCCACCAGACTCCATGTAAATAATCAGTGATTTTAGCGTGTATAGAGCAGCATATCTCCACCAGACTCCATGTAAATAATCAGTGATTTTAGCGTGTATAGAGCAGCATATCTCCACCAGACTCCATGTAAATAATCAGTGATTTTAGCGTGTAAAGAGCAGCATATCTCCACCAGACTCCATGTAAATAATCAGTGATTTTAGCATGGTAAAATACGGCTTTCTAAAACATCTCTGAGCTCTGAGCAGCGCTGCTCGATCGGCTCCGTTTGGTCAGAGTTTTCTTTCTTTCATTCCAGTATCGGGTCTGTCAGTCACAGTGAAAACCGGGGACATTTCCGGGGACAGATCCAGCCTGGGACAGGTCACCAAAACCGGGGACTGTCCCCGGGAAACCGGAGACTGGTCACCCTATCCTAACCATCAAAAGTGAGCACTACAGCTGTAAGTGGTCAGTGCAGTGGTCAGTGCACAGCATGCGGAATGAGACACAGCCACAGTCTTGTTGATATAGATGGGTCAGATCATATTTAACTGCCGTTGAATAAAATCTGATTTATAGTTTTTGATTTCTTGAGTACCCCTGCTGTAAAACCGCTGTGAGTGCTAGCTCTGGGCTCACTAAAACCTCGGTTTTTAGTTTAACTTTTTTGGGCCACCACCACACTACAACTTTCAGCTGGAAGCTGCTCACAAAAGACATTTCCTTTAAAAGAAACTAATGTACTGCTGTCTTCCTTGAGCTAAGTAGCTATCTCTAGATATCACATCCATATTGGATGATTTTGCATGTTTCCCCCCAATGCAGGAATTAGTGTGTGTGTGTGTGTGTGTGTGTGTGTGTGTGTGTGTTTGTAATGATGAAATCAGGGTGAAGACATATCAGACCTTCATGTAGGAGCCTAGAGCTTGCATCCTGCCACACACTGGCTAACATCTGCGAGACATAAGGGAAAACACATGACAGCCTCACCACTTTTGCCAGTAGATTTCAGATGTCGGTGAGCTCAGTCGAACACAATCCAGAAGGATTTTTTACAAACAGATGAACTGTTTTCTGAACGTGAGCATGACAGCCCTGTACAGTGTGTAAACGCATTAAGGTTGAAGGCAACTGCACCCTTAGGCTAAATTTGCATGCCCACATGCACAAATCAAGTCATGGCCTTGTTTATGCTTCCCAAGGGGGACAGGAAGTGCCCTATATGACTTCTCAATGCTTTAACAAATTACATTTTGCCTTGGAGGGATGCAGAGTCAACTAAAGTTGGAGTAAAAAGTGTTAAATAATACACGACCTAAGTCAAGAAAAAAATTAACCTGACAGCACATTTCACCTTCATCCAGGGGCAGTGGGGTGTTAAACGTAGCTGAAAAGTCCTCCAAACTTAACAACACTGTCTTCCAAAACACATTAGGACCTCTAATCTGACTCCTCTATCAGCGGGACAACAGAGTAAAACAAAAACATGGATGTGTATTCTAACCTCCCACCACTATGATTAAGATTTGGTCACGTTCAGGCACAAAAACTACTTGGTAAGGGTTAGGACGACTGTGGTCATTGTTAACCCGTTTAAATCCACCTCTTTTTGCTTGATTGTCGCCTATTTCCATTTCCTAAAGGCTTATAACAGAAGAACTGCAAGGCCAAAATGCATGTATGAGGCTTCATTTGAAACCGAAAGTTTTCTAGTTTCTGTAAAATTGGTTGTATAGCATGTGATTAAAACACAACACACACTACAGCAGTTCAAACATGGTTCAAAATAGTTTTTTTGCTCCCTGTCTTAAAAAAACACATAATTTTTGAGTAATAATAACTAAGACATGCTTTATGCCACACTATGCCGAACACCACACGCAGATGTATGTTTTCCTCAAACACTGTTGATCATATTTGTTCTCATAAAACAAATGTGTGACTGCTGGGTCTGGGATGGTGGGATCCACAAAGCATACACGGAGGGGTGCACAATTCAGAAAATGTCACGATTCGATAGAGTCGGGCAATACATATATTTTTTATCAATATCGAGATATGAGACGAGATATCGTCTTAGATTTTGGATCTCGTAATATGGCATAAGTGTTGTATTTTCCTGGTTTTAAAGGCTGAATTACAGTAACGTGATGTCATTTTCTGACCTTACCAGACTGTTGTAACTGTTTTTGTATTTGCTTTTACCCACTTAGTCATTATATCCACATTACTGGTGATTTATTATCAAAAATCTCATTCTGTAAACATTTTGTGAAAGCACTAATAGTCAACACTACAATATCGTTGCCGTATTGATATCGAGGTATTTGGTCAAAAATATCGTAATATTTGACTTTCTCCATATCGCCCAGCCCTATGATTTAATATTGATTTTTAGGTTCAAGATGGGATTCAATATCGATTTGATGTAAATGTAGTTACTTTTCCCATGTGATAGTATACACACATTACAAAACAGAAATATATAAAGTATATATATATATATATATATATATATATATATATATATATATATATATATATACACACTTTATATATTTCCGTTATATATAAAGTAAATATAAATATATATGAAGTTTTTGCTCACCCCAATACATGGAATGCAGAGTTTGTTATCAATGTCACACTGTTGGTTGACCCATCCATGAATCTCAACGGACCAGGTTTTGTGGTCCCACTACTTCTATACCGACTGTTAGAGAAGTTGCATGAATGTTTTTGAGAAATCTGAATGGACAATATGATTCTTCCTCTTTACTGTAAAAACTTATCACAATCACATCCAGGCTCACGAGGGCTACTGTTCACAAGGTTTAAAAGAAAAAGAAAAATTACAATTCTAATACAATGATTTTCCTTTGAAGGGACCAAACTTAACTGAATGATTCACTAGCATTTTTCTTTTGCCACCTGGAAGGCTCCAAACCATTTTCCCATCACAAATATAGACATCAAGCCCATCACAGCTGCCCACAAACCCTTCTTTAAAACAGATGAGCGCAGCATGCTGCAGACAAGAGCCAGTCAACAGCTTTAAATGTCAGCTTGGTTGTTCCTCGCCGGCTGGCTGCGTCCTCTGTGCCTGTGGAGGCCTCGCTGATGCTGGTTTCCATCGGCTGCCGGCGACACGCTTTGAAGGCAGACAGCCTTGTCAAGGTGAGCGGCAAGACGAGCGACGGGTCCAGAACTTTAAAAACTGAAGAAGAAGAGGACGGGACTCGTGTGTGTCCTGTCCTCTTCATCTTCAGAATGTGCTCGTCTGTATTGACAATCGTTCATTTCCGGGCTTGTTCAGGTGCCGCCAGAAATACCGCCGGATGTCCTTCCCCTTCTGTTTTTGGTTACACTTTACATGAAGGTATCTACATAAGAGTGACATGACACAAAACGTGTCATAAACATTATAAACAAGACATAAATGTGTATGACATAACGCTTCTTTTAGTAAGTGTCATTCGTTTTTTTCATGACAATTTAAGGTTAGGGTTAGGTTAGGATGCATGTTGTCATGACAGTGTCATGTTGCTCTTATGTAGATACCTTCAAGTAAAGCTTTACCCCGTTTTCTTTGTGTTGGCATTCTAAACTCTGGTCGATTTATGAAGACCATCCAGGTTCAACAATAATGGTTGCCCAATGGCCAGGGCAATTAAAACGCCATGTTGAGGAGGTAAATTAAACAATCCACTTGCCCGTTCGGGCATCACTGTATAATGAATGAAGTTATTGTTCTCTCGCCCCTGTTGGAGAGTGATTTGATCTGAATGTGCTGTTGGCCAATCAAGAATTGAGTTGGTGCTTGACGCTTTGAAAGATTTTTTATATTTTTTGACACTTTCAGGAGATTTATTTCAACGGGTTTCTTAGACACTTTTGACTTCTTTTTCCTAGAAGTTTAATATTTTTTTCAATGTGTGTAAAAATTGACTTTGGGGGAGTCGAATTTAAAAAGTGAGAAAAAAAACCTTAACTTTGAACCCTGGGACTGTAGTTACCTGGTCCTCAGATCTCTGCAGGGTAAATCCAGCCAGCTAGCTAGACTATCTGTCCAATCTGAGGACTATGGTTACCTGGTCCTCAGATCTCTGCAGGGTAAATCCAGACAGCTAGCTAGACTATCTGTCCAATCTGAGGACTATGGTTACCTGGTCCTCAGATCTCTGCAGGGTAAATCCAGACAGCTAGCTAGACTATCTGTCCAATCTGAGGACTATGGTTACCTGCTCCTCAGATCTCTGCAGGGTAAATCCAGACAGCTAGCTAGACTATCTGTCCAATCTGAGGACTATGGTTACCAGGTCCTCAGATCTCTGCAGGGTGAATCCAGACAGCTAGCTAGACTATCTGTCCAATCTGAGGACTATGGTTACCTGGTCCTCAGATCTCTGCAGGGTGAATCCAGACAGCTAGCTAGACTATCTGTCCAATCTGAGGACTATGGTTACCTGGTCCTCAGGTCTCTGCAGGGTGAATCCAGACAGCTAGCTAGACTATCTGTCCAATCTGAGGACTATGGTTACCAGGTCCTCAGGTCTCTGCAGGGTAAATCCAGACAGCTAGCTAGACTATCTGTCCAATGTCCAGAGTTTTCTGAAACAACTTTTGAACGTATACTTTTTCCACCAAAACAAGTTTCTTCCCGAAGTTATTTTGCAGAGGCGCCCAAGATGATTGTGATTTGTTTAAAGAAATGCCAATAAGCACGTTTTTCTCCCATCCCAGACTGCTGTGTGGACTAACCAGACCCTCCTCCGCAGCAAGACAAAAAAATGTGCATACTGTGGCTTTAAATGAACTGTGGATTTTCTAACACTCTCTGGCTTTTGAAGTAACAGCCAATAATGTGGACAGGAAGACAAAGAAACAGGAAAGAGAGATAAAGAGAAATCCAATGGAGTTTTGGCCCGGGAGTGAGAGGTGGAAATATGGCAGTCAGACAGAGAATAGACAAAAGTAAAGACAGAAAGATAGATGGGGAAAAGTGAAAGCTGGACAACATAATTGGGGTAGGTAAGGTTATCTGGGAGGAAGAGAAAGAGACCTGCAAAAAAATGTGTTTTCACCACCCCGACCTTCCTCCTTAGCCACCTAACAACAAACACAAATATGACTTGTTAAGAGCTGCATGTACAATTGACCTATATGGCTGTTTTCTGAGTGAGGTGATGAGTGATGGTCTGTTTTTTTGATATACCTTCCTTTTCTTCTACATCTACCCCAGTAGTAGCACACATTACTGAAAATGCCTTATGTCACAATTTGCACATATTTTTGTGTTGTGATGACAAAACTGTGACAGTGAGTTAGGGTTAGAAAAAAAAAAAGACTAGATTAAATTTCACCCAAAACACATTTGCTGCAGAAATTGGTGTCCCTATGAGGACCACTTTTCATAACCATGTATTACCATTAATGCTTTAAATTGTATTGCTGTCTGCTGTCTTGATTTTGATGTTGTACAGTTAGCCAGGTATCCATAGAAACAACAAACAATGAAACAGGCCTAGAAACACAAGATCACACATTCCACTTTGGTGAAGCACCGAAACAGGCTGTGGGTTTTAACAAACCTACAGCCTCATGCATCAGCCATGGAACCACTGACAGATTAATTTGTGAATCAGCTCTACCCCGGAGGACAAATGAAAGTCAGAAGCCATACAGCTCCTAACAAGTTTATTATTCCAACATCCACTGAACATTGTGCCGCCATCATTGATGCTCTCGTCCTTTCTTCTATTACAGAACACAGAGTTTTTGAAGGAACAAAACCATTCGAACACAAGGATGGCACGGCCAGATGGATCCTCTGCATTACAATTCTGCCTGGTGAATCCCTTTCACATGGAGCACTTTTTATGAAGTGAGCTCTCTGATGCTGTTATCTACAGTGGCACTGCCATATGCATACACGCCTCAGTTCTCTTCTGTAGGGTTATAGCAGCCAGAGGAACTACGCTGCTATCCTAAGCTGAGTCAAAAAACTGTGCTTATGTAAATGGCATATATTTTTCTGTACTAATAACACCATTTATTTTTCATTCCATGTTATTCCATGTTACTATGTGAATGTAATTATAAGTCCATATCACTGTGCCTTAGGGAATAGATCTACAGTAGATGTTCTATGCATATTCAACCCAATATTTCAGTTACTTGATTCTCATATGTAATGTCTCCCCTATAATGAATGCAAAAGGGAAAGAAGGTAAACCAACAAAAATATGATTACATAACATGTCAAAACTGTGAGTTTGTGTGTGTGTAACCAATACAAATGTGGTTACGTAACATGTATGTTGTGTGTGTGTGTGCGTGTGTGTGTGTGCCTGCCTGCCTGCCTGCCCGCTGGACTGCCTGCGTCCGTGCATGCGTGCACATCATCAGTCAGAATCCAATTAATATACTTAATCCAACAGGCCTTGGCACCATCTGCAAAATTTGTTGTGTTCCAAACGGGTTTTCTTCATTGTGTGCCATGATTCAATTATTGTTAACTTTAGCCAATTAGCAAGTTAAGGATTTGAAAAGATCAGCTTTGTGGTTAGGAGTAACTGAGATTGGACCAACGCATGTTGGCAATGAAGTATATATATATTTGACAATGTGGACTCTGCTAGGACTCTAAACATATGCAATATAATATCTAAACACATCACACTGCATGAAAGACATACATGAGGGTACCACTCCGATTCTAAAATCTGCAGATATGGATTTACAACATAGTAAAAAGCTTTGGATGTAGGTGAAAGTTAACAAAGGATGTGTTTTTTTATCAAATCCTGCACTGACATATATGTATGTACAGTATGTTTAGGAATTATGTAAAATCTCAAAATTGGCACATTAGACTTTATAAGCAGGAAACCACATATGAGTCCATTCTGAGCATGCATACTCTCAGTCTCTTTCAAAGAGGCTGAGAGAGCGTGGTGTTACCCACTCCATAATCCCACTCTGTTTGACAACACTGCCTTGAAAGGAAATCCTACATTGGATATGTTGGTCAGAAGAATATATCCAATGTAAGCATGAAGTTAGCATAATAGCACCATTTGTAACAGATTCTCCCTCCCATCACGTAAAATATGAACGCTTGGTCAGGTGTCTTAGGTGTTGTTCTTGACGATAAAAGTCTCCGTTAGCATAATTTTATCTAAACGCGCTTGGTTGGGACAATTGCCGTCATTTTTTACGCTGTTAGGTTAAGGAAAAGGTGGTGGGTGGGCTTACGGTTCCATGATATGCAGGACAAGAATGGGACGATGGGACAAGAACATGACGGTTATGTTTAGGAAAACAACAATGGGACGGTTGGGTTTAGGAAAACAACAACGGGACGGTTGGGTTTAGGAAAACAACAACGGGACGGTTGGGTTTAGGAAAACAACAACGGGACGGTTGGGTTTAGGAAAACAACAACGGGACGGTTGGGTTTAGGAAAACAACAACGGGACGGTTGGGTTTAGGAAAACAACAACGGGACGGTTGGGTTTAGGAAAACAACAACGGGACGGTTGGGTTTAGGAAAACAACAACGGGACGGTTGGGTTTAGGAAAACAACAACGGGACGGTTGGGTTTAGGAAAACAACAACGGGACGGTTGGGTTTAGGAAAACAACAACGGGACGGTTGGGTTTAGGAAAACAACAACAGGACGGTTGGGTTTAGGAAAACAACAACAGGACGGTTGGGTTTAGGAAAACAACAACAGGACGGTTGGGTTTAGGAAAACAACAACGGGACGGTTGGGTTTAGGAAAACAACAACAGGACGTTTGGGTTTAGGAAAACAACAACAGGACTGTTGGGTTTAGGAAAACAACAAGGGGACGGTTGGGTTTAGGAAAACAACAACAGAACGGGACATGATCCCCAGTCTCTAGGTTAAAGTCCTGTGTTGTTTGACCCATCCACCCCCCCCCCCCCCCCCAACCAGCCTCCCCATGTAGATTTCGGGCTTTCATACTACTCGCTAGCGTAGTCTGTCTTAGGGCTGCGTCATCTTCAAACCCCGTGTAGCTGCTGCTCGTCCTGCTGCGTTCTACACACAAGCTGAAGGGCGCTTTTTGTGTCTGAGCCACTGTTCAAACGTCCGTATTTCACGAGTTCGGAGTGAGAACGGGTTGCCATTTAATATGGTGTAACGTATGATTCAAAGCCTTTTCCAATGGTTGAATACGCCTTCTTGCAAGATAATCAAGTGAGAATGAAAATATATCTCCAAACAAATCCACTGCCAGTGCGTGCAGGTGAAGGTTATATCAGCCATGTGCAATGGATGCTCCAGTCAGCTGTAACTGTAAGTAGCACTTTAGTGTAATGGTTCCTAATGTATTTGAATGCACACTTGAGAAACATAGTGCTCATGTACAGTATATTTAAACAAAAATAATCTTGATGCTCTTATATACTCAATGTGACTATGTAATTGCCATTTTATGTTTGTTTTTAAATCGCTGCTTTAATGCTGGCCCCCATTAAAAAGTGATTCTAATCCAAGTGAGACTTTTACCTTGTTAAATGAAGGTTTAATTAATAAAAAATGGTAGTAATTGTAGTACAGACATTTGTTGATGCAACTTTAGCTGCACGACTCAATTTCCAGACTGGGCCCAATTCGCATTCTCTCCCAATTTATGAAGTGAATTGGGATTTGCAGTAAGGATTTAGAGAAGAAAAATGTTTATCGGCACATCATATTCCTGCATTTATTCAGATGTAAACATGTTACGAGGTAACACTTAAAAATATCAATAGCTTGCTGTTTCTGACTTGAATGTGACACAGACCTGAACCACAGTTTTGCAGAAGTGTGTTGTTGAATCTTAATGTTACCATCCTTTGTGAGTTTATTTTCCCCAAAAAGGTTTATAACTATCTAACTAACTAGAGTTAGTATAAAGTAATGAAGTGCCACACCAGAATGTATTAAATGAAAGTAAAACAAAATCACTTACTTTCAAAGGAATCGCCATAATCAGTGGACTTTTTTAGTTGTAGTTAATAGTTTGTTTGAACATGTAAAAAGAACAAAATTAAAATAAATGATTTATGTACATACATTCATGCATACATATATAATTAAAATGACAGATTAATAAGTCTTCCAAAATTGAAAGTCACTCAAACAAAAAACATTCCCATGTTCAAAAAGGAGAAGGAAGTAGTTCATACACAACTTATCAGGTCCGACCCCCTTTCTCTACATTTATCCGTTAGTAAATCTTCTGCTTCACTTATTTACACATCATAGACACAGATATACATATACATACACACCTACACACATTTACAGTTTTTGTTTCTTTTCTTCCCATTCTTCTTCTTTCTATACCCTCTATCTATATCAGATTAAATAACAACACACCCATACTACACTTAGTATATAGATATACAGTATTAGTACATAAATGCCAAGAAACCATACAGTCTTTCAACAAAACTATCACTTTAAATCCTTTTCGTATCCCTTAAATATATTAATTTTAAATAATCTCTTGAAATTGCTCATTGTTGTACATGATTTTATCTCTTCACTGCAGCTGTTCCATAAAGTAACTCCTTTAGTTGTGATGCAGTGATATTTAGCATTTGTTCTTATAAGTTTCTTTTTATATACAAATGTTCCTCTTAAATTATGTTTGCTCTCTCTTATTTGAAACATCCCTTGGATACTGTTTGATAGCTGATGGTTATTTATTTTCTGCAGTATTTGTGCAGGAGGACTGGACATGTACATTTGGAGTGACAACGAACCAATGATCTGCTATCAGAATTAAAGACGACAGAAGCGTTTCGTAGTCGTAAAAGCAAAACATTCAGGGCGCCTGGGTGGCTCACCTGGTTGAGCATGCGCCCCATGTACAGGGGCTCAGTCCTCAACGCACAGGTCGCAGGTTTGATTCCAAACAAACCACTTTGCTTCATGTCTTTATCCCTTTCTCCCCCTTTCAATCCTATCAAATAAAGGCCTCAAATGCCCCCAGAACAGGGATCGGCAACCCGCGGCTCCGAAGCCGCATGCAGCTCTTTGATCCCTCTGATGCGGCTCAGCTTTTAAAAAATAATTAATGTATATTGAATTAAAATGTATTTTATTTTAGTTCGTAAAGCAAATTAAAAACATCAATTAAACTGTGCCCTACTATATTGCCTGTGATGAATCTAAAGACAAAGGTGATATTGAACATATGGGCTGTTAAACTCGACTGAGCCACAAGAAGAAATTATCGATTTGATACCGCTAAAAGGCTGCTAAAAGTAACAGAAGTAATGAATGTTGTCATTCAGATTGTGAGCAAAATAATGGCGAAAGGTTTAAATCACCGTCAGTTCATTCGTTACTAGATGAGCTGGAAAGCACGTATTCTGATCTAAAGGACCCACGGGACTGTGCGTCCTTCACCCCTGAAGAGCTGTGGAGGTTTTGGCATTTGAGCCCAGTTGACAGTGCTAACCCTATTTTACCAAACCGTCAACCCAACGTCTTCGGAGTTAAAAATGCATGCAGAAATGTTGTTTCATTTTCTCTGCAGTCGTTCATTGATTTCTTAACTGTAACACAGTATAGTTTGTTTATACATAGCACAAAGGCAAAAAAAACGTTATATGCAGAGTTATTTCATTTAAAATTTCCAAAGGGTTTTGTGGCTCCCAGTGTTTTCTTTACTGTGTTAAAAGGGTCCAAATGGCTCTTTGAGTGGTAAAGGTTGCCGACCCCTGCCCAGAAGAAGCAAAACATTCTTCAGATATATTGCAAATAGGCAGTGTAATAGTCAGCATTGACATTAGAACACACACACACACACACACACACACACACACAATATTCCCAGTGTATTATGTGTGTGGTGGTCCGACAGTCCTGGCTCTCAGTTTGATTGTGCAGTTGCTGAATTCCAGCCAATCAATCTGACATGCCCGGGGCATCCTTTACTGCCTGCATTGTCTTCCAGATAGGGGGTGTGGTGGCTGATGGCCATGGATTACCTTATGCCATGCTTGTTAAAAGCTTTTATTCTCTGTAATCATCCCACCCTGGGACGCTCAAAACTGCCTTAATTAGAATCCGAGACTTTATTTCCCTCCCTCAGTCTCTCCATTCCCACGTCGTAAAAATTCAAAGCAAGAGCCTCGAGTCAAAATTAGCTTCTTTCTTTTTTGGCAAGAGAGTACGACCGGAGCACCTGTACGGGTCAGAAGAGGTAGCTCATGGCCGCAGGCGAGAGGCAATGAGGAGGAGGAAATGAGTGCTGGAGTGTTTTAATAAGGGCTCCTCTGCTTTATTCAGTTCCCTGTAGTGGACAGGTGGAATGGATCAATCCATCTGGAGGAGCGCGTGTCCTGTAGACAAGGTGACATGAGGCTCCCTAAGGATCCTTGTCATTGTAGTCTTGCGTGGCCAGACCTTCCTCGACAGTGCTGCAGAGGAAGGTCTGGCTAGTCCTCACAGCATATCGGGATGGGAGAAAAACGGGCTCTGGTTAACTGGCATTTCTTTCAACCAATCACAATTGTCTTAGTAACTTAATGTTGAATTCCCACGCTCTTTTCACATTGTAGCACACCGCTATCGCCAAACAATTTTATTTGGCATTTATTTGCTAACTAGTGCATGATGAAGGCATGTTGGGTGAGTGGAATTAATAATAATAATAATAATACATTTTATTTAAAGGCGCCGTTCTCGGCACTCAAGAAAGCCGTTCATATACATACATTAAAAACAGCAAAGAAATCCTTTTACATCAACAACAGAAAACGCAGAGCAATAGACATTCAAGTGGAATAGGCAGTTTTAAACAGATGTGTTGAGTTGTGAATTAGGAAGCTAATGTTAGCTAACGAGCAGCAGCCGCTCCGACTGTAGGAGACTCATTCAGCGAGAGAACAGCTGACCGCCGGGAGAGGCGCTGTCTGGTTAACACACGTTGGTTAGCTGGGACTGTCCTTCCTGTGCCGTACCTGAAGTTGCTGCATGTTGGCTGCTGTCTGTAGATTCCTTCATGCTAGGGTGACCAGACGTCCCCGGTTTCCGGGGACAGTCCCCGATTTTGGTGACCTGTCCCCGGCTGGATCTGTCCCCGGAAATGTCCCCGGTTTTCACTGTGACTGACAGACCCGATACTGGAATGAAAGAAAGAAAACTCTGACCAAACGGAGCCGATCGAGCAGCGCTGCTCAGAGCTCAGAGATGTTTTAGAAAGCCGTATTTTACCATGCTAAAATCACTGATTATTTACATGGAGTCTGGTGGAGATATGCTGCTCTATACACGCTAAAATCACTGATTATTTACATGGAGTCTGGTGGAGATATGCTGCTCTATACACGCTAAAATTACTGATTATTTACATGGAGTCTGGTGGAGATATGCTGCTCTATACACGCTAAAATCCCTGATTATTTACATGGAGTCTGGTGGAGATATGCTGCTCTATACACGCTAAAATCACTGATTATTTACATGGAGTCTGGTGGAGATATGCTGCTCTATACACGCTAAAATCCCTGATTATTTACATGGAGTCTGGTGGAGATATGCTGCTCTATACATGCTAAAATCACTGATTATTTACATGGAGTCTGGTGGAGACATGCTGCTCTATACACGCTAAAATCACTGATTATTTACATGGAGTCTGGTGGAGACATGCTGCTCTATACACGCTAAAATCACTGATTATTTACATGGAGTCTGGTGGAGATATGCTGCTCTATACACGCTAAAATCAATGATTATTTACATGGAGTCTGGTGGAGATATGCTGCTCTATACACGCTAAAATCACTGATTATTTACATGGAGTCTGGTGGAGATATGCTGCTCTATACACGCTAAAATCACTGATTATTTACATGGAGTCTGGTGGAGATATGCTGCTCTATACACGCTAAAATCACTGATTATTTACATGGAGTCTGGTGGAGATATGCTGCTCTATACACGCTAAAATCATTGATTATTTACATGGAGTCTGGTGGGTTTAGAGAACACAATTTCAGACTTTTATGTTTTAAAAAAGGATCTTAATCTTTAACAGAAAGGTCGACCTCCTTAGAAATCCTTTCCATAATGTTATCAGACACTTAGAATATTAATCTGAGTCTGTCAGCAGCAAAACGAGCACTTTATGAACGTAAATACAAGCTGGACAATTATCCCATTAACTTCCATTGTAGCTTGTTTCTCTGCTGCCGACTGCAGCGATCTCGTTTCATACTGCATCAATGTCAAAGGAAAATCTTTCCTCAATAGTTTATATTGTATCCGATACTCAGCTCTAGGTCTAGTGTCCCCGTTTTAACTTTTACAAAAATTAAAAACATGACGTGTTTTGGTGGTATTTACGCTTCTGAGCTGAAAATGTCCCCGGATTTTGTCTGAGAAATCTGGTCACCTTAACTTCATGCACAACTCGTATCTTTCGGATGTTTCATTCGTAAATGTTGTAACAGCGGCGATGTTGTGTATTGTTCAGGGTCCTCGTCACCACGAGACAAATCTGCATTGCAAACTGAAGATGTAGCTCGACTTGAATGGCCTTCTATTGACTGAAGGTACTGCCAAACACCTTCTCCTGTGATCAACTAGGTTTTAAACATATTGCAATTTAATTATTTTATTATTTATTCCCAATTTCAAATGATGTCCCCAAAAGGAAACTTTGTCAACCTCTGTTTCATCTAAAAAGAAACATTTCTCCGTTTCTTCATCTCACTTTAATTTTATTGCTAAATAAGATTGTCAAGCAGACAAAATGACCAACACATACATAATATAAGATCAATACTTGGCAACTGTGTGTCAATACAGTATTGCCAAAGAAAATATCGCGATATCATGTTGCATCGATTCCTCCCCCCTCACCCCTATAATCAACGGCGGCGCCATTACGTCGACCGGTGCAAGCGTAGGGTTGTAAAGTTCGGCAGAAACCGAACCCCGTCAAAAAGCCAAATATTCGGCCGAATCTGAACCCGAATCCTGGATCTGGTCCATCCCTACTTTTTTAAAAACCTTTTTTAGGCGCTTTTTTCTTAACCCTTGTATCGTCTTCACCTTCGGGACCGTCTCGTATTCCTCGGGTCAAATTGACCCGGGACTTATTTGGGGTTTTAAAAACAATTCTGAAATAAAATTTTACTTCATACTTGATTAACAAATGTCTTTATCTCAATTTCAAACAACTGACATAACATATATATTTAGGGAATGCATCAGTCTCTACTAGAACACAGTTAAAAATGGAAGTGGGGTTCGTTTTTTGTCATAAGGTTAAAAATCCACTATGGAAACAACATAAGTGTCATATCCAGAATAATGTTCTGAGTCAGGAATACATGTTTATCACAGAAAATAAGGTAAGGCCGTTGGCTTTCAGGTAGAAAAAAATGTAACTAGTACCATTTTTCTTCTTGTAAAAATTTTAAATGGGTCAATTTGACACAACTACCATACAAGGGTTAAATGCCTGGTTGCTGACTTTTTTTAGGACTTTATGTCAACCAAACAGTAAGTGAGAAGACTATATGAGACATGCAGAAATACAGTCAAAAGATATTTGACATTTTCTAAAGCACAAAGCATAAAAACTAAAAATGTCTGGCCCTCAATGCACTTCTCATTTTCCAGTGTGGCCTTTAGAGACACTGAGTTGCACCCTCCTGTATTAGAGGGTAGGAATGCATGTAAACCAGTTTGTTGGAAAGATGTTGTGTCTGCCTGCTGAAGCACCACTGCAATCAGCACTTTGGATAAATCATGCTTTTCTCTGTTTATCAGAAGTCACAAGGAAACAATGTGTTAAGTGCCTCAGTTAAATGTTAATTTGGCTCTAATGTGTAACATTCAAGGGTAAATTGCCTGTGGTACTAATATGTGAAAAATTCATTAAGAGGGAGTTTGTAACAGTAGGAAGGAATCTAAGGAAGCTTTATCGTCAGAACACGAACATACACACACACACACACACACCAAAGATTTGTACTTGGAGGATTGTGTGCAATGTTCTGCTGCACAGCTGAAGCCTCGCTGACTCACAGCAACACTCAAACCCTTCTCGTTTGAGTGCGAGGACAAAGTGGATGTTCAGCCAGACCCCCGATATGTCTGACGGCATGTGACAGGAAGCTGCCACACTATTGCAAACACATTACAGTCCATTGGACAAAAGCCTGAAGTCCTGAATCAGCGCTGCCTGGGCCTGCGGTATGATAGCCGTGACAGGAGCTGCTTCTCCATTATCTTGTTTCTAAAGAGGCTTGATCTAACCACTTGTACTTACCTCCATCTATTATTCACTTATTCATATTTAGGAGAATAATAATAATACATCTAAAAAAAAACAAACGGGACTTTCTTGGCGGGAGGTGCTAGCCATGGAGCAGATTGGATGTTTCTGTAGTTTGAGGAAAAATCTGAAGAGATTTTTTAACTTTCTCACCTGTTTTTTTTTTCTTCTTTTATGCAAAGAAATGTATCTATAAAAGCACAGTTAGTTAGATATATATATATATATATACAGATAGATAGAAACAGATAAATGGATGGATCAATAGATAGATACACACAGTTAGATAGATACAGACAGATAGATAGACAGATAGACAGATAGATAGATAGATAGATACACACAGATAGATAGATAGATAGATAGATAGATAGATTGATAGAAACAGATAAATGGATGGATCAATAGATAGATAGCTAGATACACACAGATAGATATATGGATAGATCGATAGATAGATAGATAGATAGATAGATAGATAGATAGATAGATTATTTAGTGTATTTCCTCTTTTTATTTTTTTTTGTAAGTTATGTCAAAAGGGATGTGAAAGTACCAAAAAGTCGGAATAAATCTAAGTCAAACTTTTTCTTACAGGCCGTCATAATTATCTTTAGGTTTTCAGCACTTCCTCGTATCATATCTTCTTATTTAATTTCCCTTACCTTTAGGCAAGGTTACCATTATGTCTCAATTGCTAAATAAGCATTGAAGGCTATTTTGAATTGTTTGGGGACATTTCCACGTGTACAGGACCCTTTGTTTGCTGCTCAGGGCAGATTACCTTAGGTTTACCACTATGCCTTCACCTACATCTTCTACTTAATAGCTATTATATACATCATAAATGTACTTATTCTGTGGCATGTTTGTAAATATAAACCCCCCCCCCACCATTGTAACATCAGTTATGCTGCATGAAAGCTAGAAATAAAGAGGTTTGGGCACACAAAGCCCTCCTATAAATTATGCTGGAATAAACAGAACCACCATTAGGGAACGTATGTATCCCCACCTTCCCCTGATGTATAGTTTAAAGGTAATAGAAAACAGTGGGAGGACGTGCTGAAATGGAGGTATTGTTGTACTATGAGACAAAAACTTGGATGTGTGTATGTGCACAGCAGGGATTAAACACACACACACACACACACACACACTCTAAAGCTTTACCTTCCTGAGGTATTTACAGTATGTGCTGCCTACCTCGGCTTCTCTGCAGCATATCACACACCCATGCATGTTTTTTCAAGACATTGGCATATATCCAACAAATGAGTGTGAAACGCAAAAATACAACCTTATATGTTAATTCCTTTATGTTTAACCCTTGTGTTGTCTTCCCGTCAAAATTGAAAATCAACACTTCTGTTGACGCTTTTTTCAACGTTTTTAACATTTTCTGACTTTTTTGTCCCATTTTTCAACACTTTTGACGTTTTTTTTTTCAATGTTTGTCACTCTTTTTGACGTTTTCAACACTATGTAACACTAACTTATGAACTTTAAGGGAAATTTCCCCACTGTGGGATGAATAAAGTATTGTCTAATCTAATCTATCTAATCTAACTTTAGTTTTACAGTTATAATTGGAATTTATGGTCAATAAACCTAATTTATAGGAAATTATACCTAATGTTTGAGTTAGAAAAGCAGAAATTAGGAATTATTGAGACTAAGATTAAAGGAATGGATGTTGATGATAATCACAGACTGGAATATGTCAACTTTTACTCAATACTATTTCAAAAACACTTCCATTTGTTTTACAATGCTATAAAATTGAATAAGACGCCCCAAAATTAATGAAAGTAGAGATTTGTACTTGGCAAAGAGCGTTGGGTGGAATCAATCATGTTATTTTGGGGAATTAAAAAGAACATTAATATAGGACAACATGAGGACAACATGAGGGTTAGGTTTAGAAAAAGATTGTGGTTTGGGTTAAAATCAGACGTTACCTCACTTCCGATTACGCAGATGACGCTACACAGTCTCGCATTGCCAGACCTTCCTGCACGGCGCTGTGGAGGAAGGTCTGGGTAGTCCATACAGCCTTCTGGGATGTTAGAAATTGGCATTTCTCTAAACCAATCACAATAGTTTTGGGCGGCGCTAAGCAACAGACAGAGCCACGGTGCCACTGCAAAATACTCTCTGGACGAAACTTGTTTTGGTGGAACGTCTGTATGTTTAAAAGTAAAAAATAAATAAATAAAAGGCCTTTAACTTTTTGTTGGAAACAGGACTCGAATCCCGGTCTTCTGGGTGAAAGTCTTGGGTTTGTTTGACTTTGATGCTCTTATATTCCAGTGCTCTTAGACCCTCCTCCAAAGCGCTGCGGAGGAGGGTCTGGCTAAAAACATGCTCTGGTTTATTGGCATTTCTTTAAACCAATCACAATCGTCTTGGAAGGTGCTAAAAGCCAGACGGAGCCACGGTGCCGCTGCAAAACAGCCTCGGGAAGGAACTTGTTTTGGTGGAACATGTTTACGTTTTAAAAGTTATTTTAGTCGTGCAACAGAAAACTCAGATTGGACAGATAGTCTAGCTAGCTGTCTGGATTTACCCTGCAGAGATCTGAGGACCAGGTAACCATAGTCCTCAGATTGGACAGATAGTCTAGCTAGCTGTCTGGATTTACCCTGCAGAGACCTGAGGACCAGGTAACCATAGTCCTCAGATTGGACAGATAGTCTAGCTAGCTGTCTGGATTTACCCTGCAGAGATCTGAGGACCAGGTAACCATAGTCCTCAGATTGGACAGATAGTCTAGCTAGCTGTCTGGATTTACCCTGCAGAGATCTGAGGACCAGGTAACCATAGTCCTCAGATTGGACAAATAGTCTAGCTAGCTGTCTGGATTTACCCTGCAGAGACCTGAGGACCAGGTAACCATAGTCCTCAGATTGGACAGATAGTCTAGCTAGCTGTCTGGATTTACCCTGCAGAGATCTGAGGACCAGGTAACCATAGTCCTCAGATTGGACAAATAGTCTAGCTAGCTGTCTGGATTTACCCTGCAGAGATCTGAGGACCAGGTAACCATAGCAGTTGAGAACGTCAACAAACAATTAGTCCAAGTCAACACATATCCGGCCTAAATGAGTGAAATCCGGCGAAATTTCAGTCGGCAACAGAGCAATCCCAGAAGTGGAACGTCAAGGAAATAGACTTCCTTACTACCTACTTTGCCCCTGTCATAATCAATTAACAAAACAAATAAATATCTCCATTTGTCAGGGTTTGGGGGAGTCATTTTTGACTTAGCACTTGTATAATGTATAATAGCTTTGCCAAGTCAATCCACTCTTCCCATAGAGGCAGTGGAGTGACCAACAAACACACCTTTAGCCAACTCTGGGTATCACTACTCATCAGAATGGCGGCAGGTGGGCAGATAAACCCAGTGAGTGATGCAGAGAAAGAATAGATTGAGAGAAAAGAGAGAAAAAAGGGTCAAAGTAGGGGAGGAAAAGGAGTGAATGAATGGTTTTTGGAAACAAATCAGAGAGACTCATTACACAGGACCAGCTGTGACCAGAAGGCTGTTGACACCAGGGAGAGATCTGCTGCGGTCAGTTGCACAGAGCAACCATACTTAACTAAAAAAAAAGGGCTTCTATTTTTACTTTGTGTGGTTTATTTAAAAAAAAAAAATAGCAATGAACTTATTTGCATATTTGAGTTGGAGATGTAGCATTTATTCTTGAATTACCTGTTTTATGACACCAACATGTCTGACATGACCTAGTCCATTTTGACAACGTTTCATTTCCGCGATTGTTCAGGTGCCGTTGGATCTTGAAATCTTTTTCAGGCTTTTAAAGCCAGATTGTTAGTCTTTGTCAGGCTTCTCTAAAAAAGTATCCTCCTGTTAAACCAGCTTCATTCCAACTCTGGGTGAGACAACACATGTCCAGTGTGTCCCTCAGGTAATACTGGACCATTCTGATGTAGAATTTTAAAATTAAAGGCTTAAATGTCCAAGTAAAGCTATATTTGAAATCCTTTTCAGGCTGTTAAAGCCATACTTTTAGTCATTTTCAGGTTACTCTATAAAAAAAAGTTTTCTGTTGCACGACTGAAACAACTTTTAAAAGTACACGTTTTACCAAAACAAGTTCCTTCCTGTCCGGTGCATAACGTCACCCAAGACGATT
Source organism: Etheostoma nigrum (assembly GCA_029931835.1). Lineage (NCBI taxonomy): Eukaryota > Metazoa > Chordata > Actinopteri > Perciformes > Percidae > Etheostoma > Etheostoma nigrum. The sequence goes on from CM057249.1 coordinate 2,192,367, forward strand.
GTGATTGGTTTAAAGAAATGCCAGAAAACTGAAAAAACTGAAAACTGAAGTGGAGACTGATACTGACACACCTCTCCATCTCATTAGGGAGGAACAACAAATCCTGCCGTACTGCAGAAGTCCTGTCCTTCTTCCAGATCTATCTATCTCTATATCTCTCTCTCTCTCTATCTATCTCTCTCTCTCTCTCTCTCTCTCTCTCTCTCTATATCTATATCTCTCTCTCTATATCTATATCTCTCTCTATATATCTATATCTCTCTCTATATATCTATATCCATATATCTCTCTATATATCTATATCTCTCTCTATATATCTATATCTCTCTATATATATCTATATCCATATATCTCTCTCTATATATCTATATCTCTCTCTATATCTCTATATCTCTCTCTCTATACTGTATATCTATATCTCTCTCTCTATATATATATATATATCTCTCTCTCTCTCTATATCTCTCTCTCTCTCTATATATATATATCTATATCTCTCTCACTCTCTCACTCAGATATATATATCTATATATATATATATATATAGATATATATATATAGTGTGTGTATGTCCACATAACTTGGTGTTTTGGTGTTGTAACACAGTAATTTCCCAGTTTGGGATTAATAAAGTATATGTACTGTATGTACTGTATGTACGTATGTATAGTATATATCTATCTATCTATCTATCTATCTATCTATCTATCTATCATTACTATTTGCTGTGACAGAAACTCCCCGCACAATTGAAATATGACTTCCGAAGATTTGTGGATGTTTTCAATTATTACCCATTTTTCATCTACTTGCTCACCTCCTCCCCCCCCCCCCTTTCTCCTCCTCCATTTCTGTATCTTTTAATTTACGCTAACCATCCTTGCAAAATTGAGAGTTAAGAAAATGAAAAATCAGGCAGTCATTAGTCAAAGCAGCCATCCATTTAACAGGTAAATATGACCATCGCTCATGCAGTCAATATGGAATCGCATACCTCTGGCCTCAGCGTTTCAGGCTCTGGATCCCTGCGGCTAACTCTGCCGTCGGGTAAACAAGAAAACACACTCAGACACACGGGAGCAAACAGTGCACTTATACGCAGCACCTATTTAAATAAACACAGACACACACACACACTCTCACACACACACTCTCACAAAATTGCAAAAATCCATTCCTACTCCACTAGTGTTCCAGTCAGAAAGCATGGCTTATTGTGTGACTGTAATGCTTATTGGAGGAAATAAACAATAAACAAGAGCCTCAATTCCTGCTGACATAATACTCGCCGAAACAGGCTTCTGCCAGGGACATCTGCATTAAAATGATACGCCAGTGTTATTGTGCACTTACAGCCATGCACCAGGGGCACTTGTGCTGAGCCGGTTATAGTGTGGGATTCAGTGGCCGGCATCAGGAGATGGAAATCAAATAATGGATACAATTTTACATCCTGACTCATTTAATTTTCTCAGCGGCTCAGGGAGAAGTCTTGTCTGGAAGCCGGCAGGGATTTCCTCTTTCACATTAACACCGCTGAACATGAAAAGCGCTAGAGCGCATAACATGCATAAATACATACAGACACACAAACGCCAATGCACATTCATATTCACACGCAAATGATGGGCTGCAGAGCAGCATATCTGCTCACACTGTTGGTTTGGAAGAGTTCCTCCTCTGAATATGCTATTATCGCAATGATCCAAGAGCAAACAAAACACATATATATAAGGAAGTGTTCATAGAAACTGCAATAGGTATTCTCACACAGTATTATTATTAATCATGTATCACAATAACATACAAAAAGAAAGTTTGGCAGTACATGATAGCACATAGTTATGGGTCATTGAAAGCATGATAGGTTATGTTATATATATACAGTGGTGGAAGAAGTTATCAGATCCTCTACTTAAATGTTCTAATACCACACTGCAAAAATACTCTGTTACAAGTAAAAGTCCTGCATCAACATTTGTACTTAAGTAAAAATATGTAGGTATCATCGGGACAAATCCTCACATTTTAGAAACTGTAAAGGATGAAAAAGAGTTGTCGGTTTAACTGTGAAATAATTTCAGCTGGACTTGTAGGCCGTTATATTGTGGGCTACATGTGGGCTAAACTACATGTGTTCTGTGTGCAGATATCTTAATTTTTAAAGTAACTAGTCAGATGAATGTAGTGGAGTAGAAAAACTATATTTCTCGTGAAATGTAATGGAGTAGAAGTAGAAAGTTGCAGTAGTACAAGCACCTCAAATTTGTACTTAAATACAGTTAAAAAAGCAGTACTTTTAGCGTGTATAGAGCCAACTTATTTTCACATGTAAATCTGTAAACTATGTGTTTATTTCAAATAAAACTAAAGTGATGGCTGGAATGGTGGAAAGATGACCCGACACGGCTTTTCATAGTTTTTAATTTTGTTTCTGTCGATTTTGAATGAAGTCTATTTTACGTTGCTAAAATTACTGATTATTTACATGGAGTTTGGTAGATTTAGCAAATGCAATTTTTAGGATTTTTCTTTATATTTAAAAAAAGGATCTTGCTCTATAACAGAAAGGTCAACCTCCTTAGAAATCCTTTCCATAATGTTGTCAGACACTTAGAATATTAATCTGAGCCTATCAGCAGCATAATTAGCACTTATGTGAAGGTAAATACAAGAAGGACAATTGCCCTGTTATCTTAAATTGTAGCTTGTTTCTCTGCTGCCGGCTGCAGCGATCTCTTAATACTGGACTAATGTCAAAGGTTACTAACTAATGTTGTTGTTCCCATCAGTCACTTACACACAATAACCAAGACCAGACAGAAAGCCGAAAATGCAGAAAATCCATGTTATGTTCTTTACAAATGAAATAAATGTCAGACTAAGTGACTGACATGTGATGTGCATTCTTTTGTAGAAAACTATCAGTTTTTAGAAATGTCTCATGATATATTGTCTCTAGAAGTGTATTATTCAACTGTCATTTTTGTTAAAGAAAAGAAAATCGCAATACTCATAGAATCGCAATAAACTAAAAATCGCAAATCCAATCGGTCCCCATGTATCGCATTGGCCAAATAAATCTAGTCTGCATTATAAAAACACCACTCGGCCCTCTATTTCACATATTGACATATTGACTGATGAAATACACATGATAACAACTTAGTTACTCAAATGAATTGTGTTTTTTTGTTGTTTAAATGTCACAGATGCAAAGCAGAAAGTGCAGATGGGCTGAGTGTGAGCCGGGGAACAAGCCAAGTATAATTGGATTCTCCCTCTTTCTCTTCACTTTTCACCATTAGTCTCCTTCATTATCTGTCCCTCATTCTCTTGCCTTCTCCGTTTCACTTTGACTCCGTCATCCTCTGCAATCTGCTCGCCTTTTCTTTCATTTTCTGCAGTTTTGTCTGCCTTGTCCTTTTTTGTAGCTCTAATGCTCTCATTTCATCGTCGCTTTCAAGTTTCCGTCGCTTTCATTTTCTACCTTTTGAACCCCTCTTTCACTCTCTCCCCCCGTTGTTCTCTCACTAACCCTCCCCTTCCCTTTACTCTGTCTCTTCCTGAAACAGCAACCATTCCTCACCAGTCGCTGGAGGGGGTTGGGGGGGGCACAGGGGGTATTTTATGAGAATACAGCATAGAAACTCTACTTAGAAATATAGGAAATATTGAATAGGCAAGAACAACTCAACGTAATGCTGCTAAATAAAACATCACATTCATTATTAGTTTCTATTGGCTCAGTCTGTTTCTTTTAAAAAAACAATTCCAGTGCTAGCTCCATGGTGTCAGAATTTTGGATAATCGTCATAGAAACAATAATTGGTCATGTGACAAGGGCTGGGGAAATTGGCAGAACAGGCAGCCAATGACGGTAACTCTCATCCAATGGAAATCCCAATTTGTGAGATTGACAGCACTCTAGCCCGATGGATTGGGGGGAGGTGCAGGGCCGGGGGTTGGGGTTGGGGTGGGGGTTAGAGGATGGATACCCGACCCGAGCCCGACGGGACCCGACGGGACCCGACGGGACCCGACGGGACCCGACGGGTCGGGCCGGGTTCGGACAGAATTTTAGAAAGGATGCTCGGGTTCGGGTCGGGCTCGGTCACATCAGCGCGATAAGGCATTGAACATTTTGAATTTAAAACAGCTTATTATGTAGGTAACCAATGGGCCTGTTTCACCTGATGCAAATGTTCGTTTTTGGATTAAAATAAATGTCAAATATTACCCTAACATCCGTCTTCCTGTGTGCTGTGACAACCAAAGACGTGCGTATTAAGCTCCATGTGGCAGCGCAACGATGGAAGATGTTAAAAAGAAGTTGGCCGCAGGAGATTTTAAAACTATTGAAAACGAAGGAAAGTCAGCTGTGCATTGATGCGCTCATCTGTTGACATTTCCCAATGCCTTCCTACCATTGCTTAATAAAAGCGGCTTTCCACACAAACAAACGTACATGTGTCATTAGTATGAGAAACAAATGCTATTTTAACTGTCGAGCTCGGGTCGGACATAAATATCTTAAAGCCTGTCGGGCTCGGGTCGGGTTCGGTTACTGCTCTGTCGGACGCGGGCCGGGCTCGGACAGAAAAATCCGGCCTGATCCGCACTCTAGTGGGGGTGGGGGGGCAATCCTATTTCCTGGAGGGGGGGGGGGGCTACGCTCCTGTTTGCTCTTCTTCCGTAAAGCCATTAATGCAGAATGCCAGAGTGTGAAACCTTGTGGGTGGAAATTAAAAAATAAAACCATTCAAAACCTTTGTATTTTCCTTAGTGTTCAGCAATTGTGTTCAATTGTGTGAGGTTGCCAATACAATCCCCCAGTGAATGATGCGTTTAACCAGCCAGTCAGCAAAGTGGTCATATTTCAATGCCTGGTTTCAAGCCTCATAAATCATATATACATGATACAATCTATCAGCAGGGCCCCGTTGCCTTAAACCAAAGTGACTTGTGTCTTGATTTACAACAATCAATACCTCATCAGAATTATTCACCCGCTTTGACAAACAAATCAATGCATGTTCTTTAGCCCCACACCAACGTCGGAGGTGCACCGTAATTCAATGCCAAAAAAGGGGGAAGGACAGCTCGCTGGACTCACATTTAGGTCCCTGCTCTCGGTGACGGAGGAACAGATAGAACAGCATAGCAACAGCTTGGGATTACGTCTGCTTCACGGCAGAATTCAAAATCAATTCAATTTTGTTCATAGTATCAAATCATAACAAGAGTTATCTCGAGACCCTTTACTGATAGAGTAGGTGTAGACCACACTCTATAATTTACAAAGAACCAACAACAACTCCTTTTAGGAAGAAACCTCAGAATAATTCATTTACTTTGCTTTGGAATATAACTCTGGTAATCTTATTCTCTGAAGCCCTAATGTTTTCTGTCACCCAGCAGCTGTCCTTGTGGATGAAGGCAAGACCTAAATCATGGTTTAATTTAATTTAATTTATTAATTCAGGACAATCCACATTGATAATCAAGTACAGCAGTACACGTAAATGTGCCAGATTGGAGCCCGAGGGCTAATTTCCATCTGCTGTCCATTAGGCAGGGTGGAGTTACAGTAAAACAGACATAGGATAGTAACATTTAGTATAAAACAAGAAGAAACAAAAAGAAAGGAAAAGAAAGTTACAGTTAAATGGAAAGTTAACAGTGGTTACACGTTTGGTTAGCTCTAAGCCACAGCTCTACTGTGGGACGTTCTCTTATAGTTGGGGAAGGGAGTTCCATAATGCACTATACCTTTAATAGATAGGGCATTATGGCTGAGGGAGGTTATTCTATAAGGAACCTCACAGTCCTTACGGCTCCTGGTACTGTGTCTCAACCTGGTCTCCTTACTGCGTCTCAACCTGGTCTCAACCTGGTCTCCTGTGTCTCAACCTGGTCTCCTTACTGTGTCTCAACCTGGTCTCCTTACTGTGTCTCAACCTGGTCTCCTTACTGTGTCTCAACCTGGTCTCCTTACTGTGTCTCAACCTGGTCTCCTTACTGCGTCTCAACCTGGTCTCAACCTGGTCTCCTTACTGTGTCTCAACCTTGTCTCAACCTGGTCTCCTTACTGTGTCTCAACCTGGTCTCCTTACTGTGTCTCAACCTTGTCTCAACCTGGTCTCCTTACTGTGTCTCAACCTGGTCTCCTTACTGTGTCTCAACCTGGTCTCAACCTGGTCTCCTTACTGTGTCTCAACCTGGTCTCCTTACTGTGTCTCAACCTGGTCTCCTTACTGTGTCTCAACCTGGTCTCAACCTGGTCTCCTTACTGTGTCCCAACCTGGTCTCAACCTGGTCTCCTTACTGTGTCTCAACCTGGTCTCCTTACTGTGTCTCAACCTGGTCTCAACCTGGTCTCCTTACTGTGTCCCAACCTGGTCTCAACCTGGTCTCCTTACTGTGTCTCAACCTGGTCTCAACCTGGTCTCCTTACTGTGTCCCAACCTGGTCTCAACCTGGTCTCCTTACTGTGTCTCAACCTGGTCTCAACCTGGTCTCCTTACTGTGTCTCAACCTGGTCTCAACCTGGTCTCAACCTGGTCTCCTTACTGTGTCTCAACCTGGTCTCAACCTGGTCTCCTTACTGTGTCCCTACCTGGTCTCCTTACTGTGTCTCAACCTGGTCTCCTTACTGTGTCTCAACCTGGTCTCCTTACTGCGTCTCAACCTGGTCTCCTTACTGTGTCTCAACCTGGTCTCTTTACTGTGTCTCAACCTGGTCTCCTTACTGTGTCTCAACCTGGTCTCCTTACTGTGTCTCAACCTGGTCTCAACCTGGTCTCCTTACTGTGTCCCAACCTGGTCTCAACCTGGTCTCCTTACTGTGTCTCAACCTGGTCTCCTTACTGTGTCTCAACCTGGTCTCAACCTGGTCTCCTTACTGTGTCCCGACCTGGTCTCAACCTGGTCTCCTTACTGTGTCGCAACCTGGTCTCCTTACTGTGTCTCAACCTGGTCTCAACCTGGTCTCCTTACTGTGTCTCAACCTGGTCTCAACCTGGTCTCCTTACTGTGTCTCAACCTGGTCTCAACCTGGTCTCCTTACTGTGTCCCTACCTGGTCTCCTTACTGTGTCCCTACCTGGTCTCCTTACTGTGTCTCAACCTGGTCTCCTTACTGCGTCTCAACCTGGTCTCCTTACTGTGTCTTACCTGGTCTCCTTACTGTGTCTCAACCTGGTCTCAACCTGGTCTCTTTACTGTGTCCCAACCTGGTCTCAACCTGGTCTCCTTACTGTGTCTCAACCTGGTCTCCTTACTGTGTCCCAACCTGGTCTCCTTACTGTGTCTCAACCTGGTCTCAACCTGGTCTCCTTACTGTGTCCCTACCTGGTCTCCTTACTGTGTCTCAACCTGGTCTCCTTACTGCGTCTCAACCTGGTCTCCTTACTGTGTCCCAACCTGGTCTCAACCTGGTCTCCTTACTGTGTCTCAACCTGGTCTTCTTACTGTGTCCCTACCTGGTCTCCTTACTGTGTCTCAACCTGGTCTCCTTACTGCGTCTCAACCTGGTCTCCTTACTGTGTCTCAACCTGGTCTCCTTACTGTGTCCCAACCTGGTCTCAACCTGGTCTCCTTACTGTGTCTCAACCTGGTCTCAACCTGGTCTCCTTACTGTGTCCCAACCTGGTCTCAACCTGGTCTCCTTACTGTGTCTCAACCTGGTCTCAACCTGGTCTCCTTACTGTGTCTCAACCTGGTCTCAACCTGGTCTCCTTACTGTGTCCCTACCTGGTCTCCTTACTGTGTCTCAACCTGGTCTCCTTACTGTGTCTCAACCTGGTCTCCTTACTGCGTCTCAACCTGGTCTCCTTACTGTGTCTCAACCTGGTCTCTTTACTGTGTCTCAACCTGGTCTCCTTACTGTGTCTCAACCTGGTCTCAACCTGGTCTCCTTACTGTGTCCCAACCTGGTCTCAACCTGGTCTCCTTACTGTGTCTCAACCTGGTCTCCTTACTGTGTCTCAACCTGGTCTCAACCTGGTCTCCTTACTGTGTCCCGACCTGGTCTCAACCTGGTCTCCTTACTGTGTCGCAACCTGGTCTCCTTACTGTGTCTCAACCTGGTCTCAACCTGGTCTCCTTACTGTGTCTCAACCTGGTCTCAACCTGGTCTCCTTACTGTGTCTCAACCTGGTCTCCTTACTGTGTCTCAACCTGGTCTCAACCTGGTCTCCTTACTGTGTCTCAACCTGGTCTCAACCTGGTCTCCTTACTGTGTCTCAACCTGGTCTCAACCTGGTCTCCTTACTGTGTCCCTACCTGGTCTCCTTACTGTGTCCCTACCTGGTCTCCTTACTGTGTCTCAACCTGGTCTCCTTACTGCGTCTCAACCTGGTCTCCTTACTGTGTCTTACCTGGTCTCCTTACTGTGTCTCAACCTGGTCTCAACCTGGTCTCTTTACTGTGTCCCAACCTGGTCTCAACCTGGTCTCCTTACTGTGTCTCAACCTGGTCTCCTTACTGTGTCCCAACCTGGTCTCCTTACTGTGTCTCAACCTGGTCTCAACCTGGTCTCCTTACTGTGTCCCTACCTGGTCTCCTTACTGTGTCTCAACCTGGTCTCCTTACTGCGTCTCAACCTGGTCTCCTTACTGTGTCCCAACCTGGTCTCAACCTGGTCTCCTTACTGTGTCTCAACCTGGTCTCCTTACTGTGTCCCTACCTGGTCTCCTTACTGTGTCTCAACCTGGTCTCCTTACTGCGTCTCAACCTGGTCTCCTTACTGTGTCTCAACCTGGTCTCCTTACTGTGTCTCAACCTGGTCTCAACCTGGTCTCCTTACTGCGTCTCAACCTGGTCTCCTTACTGCGTCTCAACCTGGTCTCCTTACTGCGTCTCAACCTGGTCTCAACCTACTGTTTTTAGTCATAGTTCCATTATCTTTATTGTGACTATTATTGCCGCTGTTCATCCCACCCCAACCGGCCCCGTCAGACTCCGCCTACCAAGACCCTGGGTCTGTCCCAGGTTTCTCCCTCAAGGAGTTTTTCCAATGCCACTGCAAATGCTTGCTTTTGGGGGAATTACTGGAATTGTTGGGTCTTTGTAAATTTTAGAGTGTGGCCTAGACCTGCTCTATCTGTAAAGTGTCTTGAGATAACTCTTGTTATGATTTGATGCCATAAATAAAATTGAATTGAACCTATCGGATCGGTACTCGGTATCGGCCGATAAAACAAGTTCAGGTAGCGGATCCCTTATAGTAAAAAGAGGAAGTAAAAAATCAGACCATCTCTACATTTAGCCAGAAAATCACCAACTCAACACATTCTGAGAGACGTCAACTTTGCCAATCTCCCTTCACAGGACATTAAATCACACGTGGTTAACCTGAGGAATTAATGCGGAGCGATCAGCCATCCCATATTCCCCGTGGCCTCCACCTCTCAATGTGTATTTTGTGATGGGGCTCATTATTAAATCTATTCCCTCCAGTGATAAGAAGGCCCGTCGGCTCCCTGTCCGTCCCTGGCCTGTGCACAGCTGTCTGTCTGTTCACGCCAAGTTGTCTAACCTTCAGCTGGACCTTCCTGTTGGCTTTTGTTCTTCCCTACAAGACAGATCAATTCCCTCAAAGGACTCAAACTCTCAAGTGAAAACAGTTCCAGGTTGCTAATGCAGGCTGTCAGTATCGCTCAGTGGCAGCTGGAGATAAAGCTATTCATGGAGAAGACAGGAGATGGGAGAGTCTCGCTTTTTTCATTCCGCGTCCTGAGACCACCATTTTATTTAGAAAACAGATTTAAAGACATGTACACATAAATACCCCAAGGTAGATACAATCAAGCCCCGTCTGTCAGCAGCCAACATAAAATCAATGCCATTTTTTTGCTTGCAAAACAGTAATTTTCTGTCTTTCTCACATTAAATATTAACGTCAAACTGGATTCCATTGCTTGCTTTAGAGAAAAGCTAGAGAGCTTTAAGCATCCAGATGTTAGTGTAGCCTGTAGGACGAAGTACACGTCCCGTTTCATGCATGTCTTTGTCCCGCATAGCAGCAGCCACTCAACACGTTCCTTCTATCCTGCTTCCATGCCCATTGCAGACATTTTGTTCATGAAAAAAATTGCACTTTTTCTGCTGCAGGATTTTAACCTTCGTGTTGTCTCCCGTGGAACAAGATTTAGTTTTTCTGGGTCAAAATGTTAAGTTAAAACCTCCTTAAGACACTTTTGTCTCTTTTTCCAAAGTTCTTTGTTGATATGTTTGGACATTTATGTTGTTGTTTGGACCAAGTTTTTGAAGCTTTCTCCAAAATTTGTTGTCACTTTTCGACGTTTTCCAACTTTTCTGCGTTTTTTTGGACGTTTTTGTTGTTTTTCCCCTACATTTGTCACTTTTTTTCCAGTATTCTTATTGTCTTTTTTTCTTAAAATGCTATAATCTAAATAAAACACCCAAATTCAATGAAAATAGTGAACTGATCAGTTATTTAACTTGTAAGGAGCGTTGTATGGAACCATCCACGTTATTTGTTTTTTACAATTTGGTTGAAGGAAACCCAAATTTCTGATTTAGAAACATTTTTAAAATGGGTAAATTTGACCCCGAGGACAACAGGAGGGTTAATGACGCAACATCCCCCAAATTCCAACACAGAGAAAGCGGAAGGAAACGGACATACATGCATACGGCGGAATTTCCTGCAGCACCGGCGCAATCCCGAAAATGTAACGTGAAGGATAAAGACTAGGTCTGCTACATCACACATGCACACATCACACATGGCAGCAGATTCTCCCTGTGTTAAGATTGTCTGACAGAAATGCTGAGTCATGTTAACAAAGGGGCGCTCTTTGAGTCCGGGATGCATATAAGCCAGTTGTTTCTGCCGAGTCATGTTAACAAAGGGGCACTCTTAGACTCCGGGATGCATATAAGCCAGTTGTTTCTGCCGAGTCATGTTAACAAAGGGGCACTCTTAGACTCCGGGATGCATATAGGCCAGTTGTTTCTGCCGAGTCATGTTAACAAAGGGGCGCTCTTAGACTCCGGGATGCATATAAGCCAGTTGTTTCCGCCGAGTCATGTTAACAAAGGGGCGCTCTTAGACTCCGGGATGCATATAGGCCAATTGTTTCCGCCGAGTCATGTTAACAAAGGGGCGCTCTTAGACTCCGGGATGCATATAAGCCAGTTGTTTCCGCCGAGTCATGTTAACAAAGGGGCGCTCTTAGACTCCGGGATGCATATAGGCCAATTGTTTCCGCCGAGTCATGTTAACAAAGGGGCGCTCTTAGACTCCGGGATGCATATAAGCCAGTTGTTTCCGCCGAGTCATGTTAACAAAGGGGTGCTCTTAGACTCTGGGATGCATATAAGCCACTTTACAATCATTCCCCTAAAGAACCAAGCAGGCCTGCCTTGATGCACGGCCCAAATTTTGCCATTTGCCATTTTTAGCATGTAGCATCCTAGCTCGAAATCTGTTTTGCGAGGCGAGGGACATCCGGCGATTATCCTGGAAATTAACGGCCACTGATCCAGTCCAGTACAGATATGATTACCACTCGTACAATTTGATGCAATCGATACATAAATGCAGGTCTTGATTCATAGTATTGTTTAAACTGCTGTGAAGCCAATGGGTATTCAATATCTGCAGTCAGTGAAAACAGATAATCAACAGGAAGCCACTTTTAATTAACATCTCTCTCTCTACCTCTCTACCTCTCTACCTCTCTACCAACCAGCCAGAAAGGCATTGGACGGATCAGTCTCCCCGAGTTGGTCAAAACATGACCTCGGAACGCACCAAAGCAACGGGACGTAATGCGTCTCCATAACAGCAGGCGGCGCTAATCTCTATGGGTCTGGCTTCTCCGGAAATTCAAAACCAGACTATAATCTCATATTTTACTATATTTTCGAGAAGTAGGCCGTGCAGTGGCTGAATCGGTCTTCATTTCCAATCCAAAGAGTTTTTTTTTCTTTTTTAATTACTGTGGTGAATTTTGACTATGTAACATTAAAATGTTACAAAAAAATGATTTTGACAATATAAATAAATATGGAATTAGAAGTAATACTTTTCAAAATTACATTTGGATTTATTGTAGGCCCTCTCACTGACAGTTCCCATTTGATGTAACAAACCTGAATCAATAGGGACCACTGCATGGGATTGCATTAGACTAAACACATTATTACGTCCGTTCTTTTTACTCGAGGTGCCAGTTTCAAATGAATATTGCATTGAAGCAGGTAACCATGGTTACCTCCGTTTCCATTTTGATGCTATACAGCATCAAACGTACATTTCATGTGGATGTTCAGTGTTGTAATCGATGCTTTCTTATGAACAGGTCCGTATGATGCAGTAGGAAAATGTACAGTATGCACACTAAAACGTAAGATGTTCTACAAAACTAGAAGACCGCCGGCTGGTCACATGACACCAGCTACAATGGCCGCCTACGAGCTCCACGAGGCCGAACGACGGAGCTACAGCGCTTTGTGACGCCGGCTGCAGACCTCCGCCACAGCTCGTTGTTGATGGGTTAACCTCTTGTTGTCATCGGGTCAAATTTGACCAAAAAGTTTCTATATCCCTATATTTTCTATATAGAAAATCTAATTTTTTAAAAACTTTTTCTTACGTTTTTGTTCCTTTTTTCAACACTTTTTGACACTAACTTATTAACTTTAGTTTTACAGTTATTTTTGGTCATTTATGGTCAATAAATAAGGAAATTATACCTAATGTTTGAGTTCGAAAAGCAGAAATTAGAATAGCTTAGAATGCTTACGAATTACAGTGCTTAACTTGTCGTAGCTATGTGAAGGAAGGGCTGGTGTGTAATAGACTTAGACGTAGACTTCTCTCTATTGATCTTTTTGGGATGACTCCAGCGAGGAAATTGAAAAATCCAGCAGCAGTTTTAGCAAGAAAAGAAATAGATAAAAAAAGACAGTACACTGTCAAAAAAAAAAGTACAAAGCAGTACCTGCTTGTCACTGGGGTGGAACCCTCAAAGGGACATTGTTGTACCTTGAATAAGAGGATCACATTTGGACCTTAGCTGTTTGCAGGGCTGTAGTACTCGAGTCCGGTCTTGGACTCGAGTCCGGACTCAAGACCGTTTTTCTATGGTCTCGGACTTGTCTCGGACTCGCTAGTATTTGGACTCTGCCTTGTCTCGGTCTCGGCCACTGGTCTTGCCCAATATGGCTTCTGGTCTGGACCGAGTCCAGGTGTCTTTATTATGATGATAATAATATTGGAGGGAAAGTGAAACCCAAAATGATTGTCTTGATACAGTCATGCATAAGACCTTTTTCTGTCCTGGACTCGGTCTTGACTCGGACTCTAACCTCTTTGGACTCTGTCTTGACTTGGACTCGACTAGTCCTGGTCTTGGACTTGTCTTGGACTCGACTAAGGTGGTCTTGACTACAGCCCTGCCTGTTTGTACCTTCTAAGGGACAATATTAAACCTTTGAGGATCAATAATGTACCTTAAAGGTACAAATATGTACCTTACACCTCAGAAAGTACACACTGTACAACGGAAGGTGCAGAAATGTACCTTAAAGATACATTTTTGTACTTTTAAGGGAACATTTGCTAAGTTTGTACCTTAGGGAACAAAAAGGAACCTGTATTGTACCTCTTTTTTTGACAGTGTATAAAGACAACAAAATAACAGTAATAATAATAACAAGAACATTTGTCAAATAAAGACAAAAAAGGCCATAAATTATCATCAAGGTGTCAGTGTTGAGTCCAGTGTTAAAGTGATAAAGTGACCAGGTATGCAGGTGATGCAGTACTCGAGTAATAAGCAGGCAGATCCTCCAGCAGCAGTTATTCTGCAGGTTAGGGGTTGTACACAACTTCCAAGCACATCCGCAGAGCTGCTTTGTTCTTCCGTTTCCTGTCCTTTATAATTTCCCTGCTTCATGCACGTGGCTTCATGCTGCTGGCTATTTAAAAACATCAAATGCATGCGAGGCCCTGACAATTAGTGCAGACTGTTGCTGGGTAATTAGTGGAAAGAAAGTATAGCTTCCAATCTCCCCTGCCGCCCCTAGACACCTCCCCGCTCACAAACATTCATACAAACACGCATGCTTGCATGCACACACATACATACTGTACACAATCCAACTTAGAGCAAAAACAGAGACACACAGGATTTACTGAGCAGCACACTGCTGGCAAATAAGTAGACATATTTACAGGGAATTCAGAAAAGCTGTTATTGTCTTGAGTGGAGGTGCAATGTTGCTCGTGTAACAGGAGAGTGGACGCCGAAACAAAGAAGCTAGACAGATAAAAACATATATATATATATATATATATATATATATATATATATATATATATATATATATATATATATATACATACACATATACATATATACACACACACACACACTAAAACCTAATCGCAATTCATTATTTATTTGGCAAATAACGTTTCCATCAGCGTTTATCGCATAAGTCGTAAATCAACCAAGATAAAATCCGATGAGAAATGTATTTCATTTGAGACAATATTCATGAAATTTAATCGAATTGTACTGTTTCCATAAGGCCTTTTTCATTCGATATCACTTAATTCGGAGAAAATCCCGTGGATGGAAACCCAGCTTGTGCCAGAGCTTTTCCAGCGGACCTCTCTCCCTGTGCCACGAGACACAGGAACCTGACTTTGGGTTTGAGGAGCTGCAAAATTGTTTTTTTGGGTAGTAGTTTGGGTAGTTAGGACAACAGGAGGGTTAAGTAGGTTTTAACTTAACATTTTGACCCAGAAAAACTAAATTCTAAGTTAACTAAGTTCTAGTGGAAGACAACACACGGGTTAGAATCAGCAACAGATCACATGGAGAGCATTCTGAGAGCTACTCGGTCACAATTAAAGCAACTAGAGACTGTACCAGCTGATATGTGGATCTGATGACATTTTATTCAATGTCACTTCCTGTTCAGCCTGAAGGAGACGGCTGGAAAGTGTCCGACTGGAGAGCAACATGATTGATTCCACCCAACGCTCTTTGGCAAGTACAAATCTCTACTTTCATTAATTTTGGGGCGTCTTATTCAATTTTATAGCATTGTAAAACACATTGAAGTGGTTTTGAAATAGTATTGAGTAAAAGTTGACATATTCCAGTCTGTGATTATCATCAACATCCATTCCTTTCATTTTAGTCTCAATAATTCCTAATTTCTGCTTTTCTAACTCAAACATTAGGTATCATTTCCTATAAATGAGGTTTATTGACCATAAATTCCCAAAATAACTGTAAAACTAAAGTTAATAAGTTAGTGTTACGTAGTGTTGAAAACGTCAAAAAAGTGACAAACATTGAAAAAGGGACAAAAACGTAAGAAAAAGTTAAAAACATTGATTAAAAAGCGTCAACGGGACGACAGGAAGACAACACAAGGGTAAAGACACTTTAGTCACTTTTCCCAAAGTTCTTTGTTGATATTTTTGGACATTTTGTTGATGTTTCGACCAAGTTTTCTAAGTTCTTTCTCACTTTTTACAATATCTGTCGATTATTTCTGTGTTTTTTTTGACGTTTGTTGTTTTTTCCCTACATTTCTGTCACTTTTTCAGTGTTCTAAAGTCTTTTTTTTCTTAAAATGCTTTAAAAAAATCAATGACAATAGTGAACTTGTAAGGAGCGTTGTATGGAACCATCAACATTTTTGTTTTTTTACAATTTGGTTGAAGGAAACCCAAATTTCTGATTTAGAACCTTACGACCCCTGGCATGAGGAACCTTTTGAAAATGGGTCAAATTTGACCCCGAGGACAACAGGAGGGTTAAATAACAACCGACTGTAGATGATCTGTGATTGGACGGATTTAGTCTCTCTGACTTCTAAACGTCACTATCAGCCACACAACGTGTGTTCTGTCCAGAATAACCCTCTAAATCAGACAAATGGCAATTAAAATCCCTCCAATTCAAAATCAATAACAAAAAGTTTATATAAAACGTCATCATGTTGAGTCGATTGTGAACCGATCAGCTGTTAAATCAGCTGAGAGGCCGGCGTTTCCCAGCATGCTCTGGGTCCGCCTGGGTCTTGCAGTCTCCCTTCTAGCTTCTGTACTGTAACTCTGTGTCTGTAAGGCCTAGAATCACCCTGACACTTTTACAGAAACTTGAGAGTGTTATCTTCCCAATGATATCATCTCAGAGGGCCAAAGTATATAGGAGCTGTACCAATTTTAATTTGGGTATGATGTTTACACCAATAAGCATAAGAGGTCAAAAGTTACTCCATCTAGCCTCCAATTTCCCCACTGTGGGACAAATAAAGGTTTTCGTATCTTATCGTATTTTATCCACTGACTTTCATTTGAGTCATTTATTCAACAAATGTGAAGGGCGACGGTCCAGAAACCACAGTCCAGTAGATGTTGAAATGCCACTGACCCTTCAGTTTGAATTTCCCTTCACAGACATAATCCAGCGACACCATCTGCGAGTGGAGATTTCACTGACTAATATTCGTTCAGACACAGGATGAGACACTCGCGCATTCTCAGTAATTTGTACTGCTTGATTCAGAAGAAAGTCACTCAATCAGCACAGACTCACGCCGATCGGACTGTACAGTCAACCGTTAAATGCAATAACCACACATCTGGATAAGGGAATAACCCACGCATCAGTACAGCAGACTTCCAAACAGGATGCAAAGCAGACCCCAAACAGCAGGATGGTCCATACACATCCAATGGGTGTTGTATCTGTTCATGTGGATGATGGGCATGGTGATGGGGGTCACTTATAGAGTGCAGATCTAGCATCAAGCGTCACATTTTGTCCTGAAATTATTATTCAGGAGTGCACCAAACTAATAACAGACTTTTTTCTATATCTACCATTTGAAAACATGAAAACCTGCCTGCCTACAAACTTGAGAGTGAGTCGTCTGGATTTCAGAGACAGAATATGAATCATAAAGTGCAGATAATGGACCTCTCCTCTCCTGAAATAGATACAAAAGGACTTAAAAATAACTGCGGATCATGAAGAAGTCAGTGCAGATAGATGCTGGGTGCTCGGCGGTTCCAGCAATCCACTTAACACTAAAACACCTCGGGCTTCTCAGCTGCAGTGCCGTTCATTTTCTAACCGGCTGCTGAGTGGAAACACACGGCGATGGACGTTGCCACGGACACTGGATGATGCGTATCAAACAGGACAGAGCAGACTAATCTCACAAAGCTTGGGGGAAGCGGTAGCAGCTCAAAAGTGAACACAGTTTCTTAAAAAAAATTATAATAAAAGAGATTCTAGCAGACCGAGAGAGAAATACAGCGATGCAAAATCTGCCACATCACTGAGACTGAGCTGTTCCTCTCCAAAGTATACTGAATCGATGTTGCTTAGGAGGAGCAGAGCGGAGTGATAATGACTCAAAGAAGCAAACCCAGCAATGTCAAAAGTAAAAAGCAGCCTTACCTCTCAGTCAGACGCCAAAAACGCAGTCTTGGACAAGTCAGAAAACCATAGAGCTGGTTAAGCAGCTGGTGCCCCTCGATATATACAGTGAGGCAGGAATCTTTGGCTTGTCAAGAGAGGAACTCTTAAGATCCCCTAATTTCTTCCAAGCCTTTTGGGTGATGTATGGATAATCTCAAGTCGGCTTTAGAGGCTGGAGTCCAGCAGAACCAGCAGTGAACAGATTATTTCCATGTGCAATACGGGCACTGACATGCCTCTTCTTCCCATTTATAGGGGGACTCGGGGACGCCTCAGACTGCGATCTGGCTGGAGCAGAGAAGTGGACAGCAGCAGTGACAGTATTGGTAGTTGTTGTAGTAGTATTCCTGATCGTGGAAAGAGCTGAGCATCCTTTGGTGGAGAGATACCAAACGAAGGAAGATGAGGAAGATCCACCGGAACCTGCACAGAGCGCACAGCCAGCGCAGAGCACTCTCTCTGACGCTTAAATCCCCCCAAAACGGGCTGGTTCCAGGCAGGAGGCAGGTAGATCAGCACTGCACAGAGGGAAGAGGGGCTGTTGCATCAACATTGTTCTGAGTCCAGTTTTGTTTCTTTCTTTTTTTTTTTTTTTTTTTTTAAAGAGGAAAAAGAAAAATCAGCACGGAAGCTCCAACAGAATCACCACCAGCATCATGTCCTCACCGGGGCTCCTCAAGTCTGCACCAGACCAAGTGTAACTGAGAGAGAGAGGGGGAGACATGCATGCATGCATGCATATGTGTGTGTTTATGTGTGTGTGTGTGTGTGTGTGTGTGTGTATGTGTGTAAATGTGTGTGCGCAATTGAGTAAGATAGGCGGAGAGTGGAGAGCAGCGAACAGGCAGAAGGCTGCAAGCGCAAGTGGAGCCGGAGCGCGATGTGAGAGGAGAGGAGGATGCTTGGAGAGGAGGGAGGTTGGGTGGGGGGGATGCCGAGGAGAGAGAGAGAGAAAGAGAGAGTGAAAGAGAGAGAGAGCGAAAGAGAGAGAGAGAGCTGCTCGCACTGTCAGTGACTACATTACTGGCTGAGTAGGTGGAGATTTCCTTGCAGCAGCAGAGGGGGATCATGATTTGAAACCCAAAAGAGAGATAGCGAGAGACACACACACACACACACACACACACACACACACACATATATATAAAAACACACACACACGAGAGAGAGGAGTAAGAAAAGACAGAGGATGCAGGAAAGAATGGATGTTTAGAGGTTAAAGAAACCTGTGACAGGAGTGATAGCAGCTGTGGGTGGTGATGGTGGTGGTGTGTGTGTGTGTGTGTGTGTGTGTGTGTGTGTGTGTGTGTGTGTGGGGGGGGGTCTCCAGCTGCAGTGATGCTGGCACGCTGACAGCCCTCCTCATGCCAGGGGTCGTAAACATCGATCAGAATATTTAAAGACGCACACGCTCCTGCACCAAAACAAAACACACGGACACTTAGCGGTCCTGTCACACGCTCAGGCACACTACGGCCACGTAATGTACGTACACACACACACACACACACACACACACACACACACACACACACACAGGCCAGGTTTCAACTCCGACCCACGGCCCTTTGCTGCATGTCACTCCCCCCCATCCTCTCCCCTTACATGTCTTCAGCTGTCCTGTCAAAATAAAGACCAAAAATAACCTTAAAAAATAAATTAGACTCTCCTTGGTAAAGTATTTTTCTTAGATTTTTTAAAAAAAATAATTTTTATTACATTTGTTCTTTTAATATTTCTCTTTTCATTCTGAATCATATTCTACATTGTTGTGTTGACTTGTGCTCTCTGTTAATACACTTTGTAATTTCACTTTATAATCTTGTGTTTTGATCATGTAATTTGAACTACTCTAGTTGTTGCTTTCTGTCAGAATTAGTTACTTATATATATGTGCAATAGTAAATAATGGCTGATATCAATTTCACGATGTTTCAGTTAGTTTAAAAACCAGATGATGGACAGGCTGATATAGATTTAGTCCTCAAAACTTTCGGTCGGTACACGATGCGTTCTGCGCATGTGCAATATGTTCGCACACGCGCAGATATAATCAGGATATACGAGGATTTACAGTACTGCACGATCTGTTCCACAGTAGCGGTCTGCTGTTAGCCTCCGCCGGAAAGCTAACGACGCTAGTTTAGCTAACAGCTAATTCAGCTAACTGCTAGCTGGCATCTTGATTCAGCCTAAAATAACGTTACTCAAGCTAAACAGCGGGAAAAGCAGCTACAGCTAAATTAAGACTTTACAGTAATAATAAAGACAAGTATTGAGTGATTGTGTTTTAAATGAGCACAAGTAAAGTAGAACTGACATAACAGTTGTTATATATTTAAACGGTTATTTTAAGTTTTGAGGGTCTTTTACATGCTGTATCAGCTAGTGGTTAGCTAAATTAGCTTTTAGCTAAGCTAATGTTAGCTTTCCGGTGGAGGCGAACAGACTTTCTTTAAATGTCTATGGAAAAAGATCGTGCAGTGTCGTAAATCAGCGTTCATCATGATATCATCTGCATCATCTGCGCAGATTTAAAGAAAAAATCTTTAAAGAAAAAGAATTACTTCCTACAAATTACTAATATTTTGGTATTGTAATTTCTTGTTCCTTATTCTCAAACAAACATGCCAATACCAGTATATACAGTATGTGTCTTTTTGTCATCATAAAATTAACATAAATATAAAAAGTGTGTGTGTGTGTGTGTGTGTGCACAACTTCACACACACGGATTCACAAATGCTTAAGGAGCAAATATTTCCATGACTCGCACACTGCTTAATTTGCTGATAGGGCTATAGCACAGAATTAATCAATACTTGTTATGAAAATAATATCAGTCTGCTATTTTAAAGTGATAAAAAGTGAAGAAAAGGAGTTTAGAAAGTGCTCCGGGCTCCAATCTTTTCATAGTTGGGACACATTTCTCGAAACCCTTTTTTTCCTCCTTTTGTTGTAGTCCAACCAACGTCATATGTAGGCGGCACATGCAGTTATTAAGCCTTGACGGCTTAATAACTGCTGACCAGATTTCTCAGACAAAATCCGGGGACATTTTCAGCTCAGAAGCGTAAATACCTCCAAAACACGTCATGTTTTTAATTTTTGTAAAACTTAAAACGGGGACACTAGACCTAGAGCTGAGTATCGGATACAATATAAACTATTGAGGAAAGATTTTCCTTTGACATTGATGCAGTATGAAACGAGATCGCTGCAGTCGGCAGCAGAGAAACAAGCTACAATGGAAGTTAATGGGAGAATTGTCCAGCTTGTATTTACGTTCATAAAGTGCTCGTTTTGCTGCTGACAGACTCAGATTAATATTCTAAGTGTCTGATAACATTATGGAAAGGATTTCTAAGGAGGCTGACCTTCCTGTTAAAGATTAAGATCCTTTTTTAAAACATAAAAGTCCACCAGACTCCATGTAAATAATCAGTGATTTTAGCGTGTATAGAGCAGCATATCTCCACCAGACTCCATGTAAATAATCAGTGATTTTAGCGTGTATAGAGCAGCATATCTCCACCAGACTCCATGTAAATAATCAGTGATTTTAGCGTGTATAGAGCAGCATATCTTCACCAGACTCCATGTAAATAATCAGTGATTTTAGCGTGTATAGAGCAGCATATCTCCTCCAGACTCCATGTAAATAATCAGTGATTTTAGCGTGTATAGAGCAGCATATCTCCACCAGACTCCATGTAAATAATCAGTGATTTTAGCATGTATAGAGCAGCATATCTCCACCAGACTCCATGTAAATAATCAGTGATTTTAGCGTGTATAGAGCAGCATATCTCCACCAGACTCCATGTAAATAATCAGTGATTTTAGCGTGTATAGAGCAGCATATCTCCACCAGACTCCATGTAAATAATCAGTGATTTTAGCGTGTATAGAGCAGCATATCTCCACCAGACTCCATGTAAATAATCAGTGATTTTAGCGTGTATAGAGCAGCATATCTCCACCAGACTCCATGTAAATAATCAGTGATTTTAGCATGGTAAAATACGGCTTTCTAAAACATCTCTGAGCTCTGAGCAGCGCTGCTCGATCGGCTCCGTTTGGTCACAGTTTTCTTTCTTTCATTCCAGTATCGGGTCTGTCAGTCACAGTGAAAACCGGGGACATTTCCGGGGACAGATCCAGCCGGGGACAGGTCACCAAAATTGGGGACTGTCCCCGGAAACCGGGGACGTCTGTTCACCCTAAACCAAGGTCCACACCAAGGTTCATGTTTTTGTTACATTGTAGGGCTTCAAATTTGACACATGCCAACCTGCCAAATGTGAGTAAAGATTAACTTTGACAGGCAACACGTTGGCAGGTGATGAATAAAGCAGATCACTCGTTATCTGGCAACACTGCTTATAGTTCTAATCCTACATTTCCCATGAACACTCTGTTGTGACGTGTTGTACAACCGTCGTGTAGATTAGGAGCTACACTCAAAACGAGAGGAAGACAAACTGAACGCCGCCAAACAAACCAGATTAGCTGAAGTTTACGTCAAGTTTTTAATAAAAACCGGCCGCTGGCTGTCCCTATCCCCTCTGCCACTGAAGAGTTCGGTCGTGGTCGTGGAAAGGGAATCGTTACTGGGGACAAAAATGCCCAAATGTGTGAGACACTATTTCTTTCTTTGCATGACAACAGGTCTATATTTGTTCAGTTTTCAACACTGTCATGTGCTCAGCTAAACCACCCCCCTGTTAGAGAAAAAGGAAAATGTCATAAATATGGTACAAATGTTATCATTTTTCAGACAACAAGCTAATCTCCTATAAGAGGTGATGTGATAAACGAGTGTGTGATATTTACTGATATGGAAATGAATGGGAATGTGGAAATGAATGGGAATGTGGAAATGAATGTGGAAATGAATGGGAATATGGAAATGAATGGGAATGTGGAAATTAATGGGAATGTGGAATTGAATGGGAATGTGGAAATGAATGTGGAAATGAATGGGAATGTGGAAATGAATGGGAATATGGAAATGAATGGGAATATGGAAATGAATGGGAATATGGAAATGAATGGGAATGTGGAAATGAATGGGAATGTGGAAATGAATGGGAATGTGGAAATGAATGGGAATATGGAAATGAATGGGAATGTGGAAATGAATGGGAATGTGGAAATGAATGGGAATGTGGAAATGGACTTTGCAACAAAGTGAAGACAGCCGTGAGTCTTTTTTATTGCAAAAAAATAAAATAGAAGTTACACTTTTTAACCATGGTAATTGGCAACATTATTGAAAAAAAGTCAGCTCAATACGGCCTTCTGTCTCTGTGGACTCTTTTTAAAAAAATCAGATGAAGACAAAACAAGCATTTGGATGACGTCTTTGCACTTTATTTTCACGTTTGGGAATTTAATTGTGCTTTGTTTTAACGTCTATCTATGTTTTATGTAAAGCTCTTTGTGATCTCGTATCTGTGAAAAGCAATACATAAATACATTCACTCACGTTTATTATTATTCATTTATATATTATTTTATTAGCACATAGCTCGGTCCAACTGACGCATACATAGGTGCTATATTATGCATAAGTCGGAGCTTTGGCGTGTATAATGTTAATGTAAAATCATACTAATTTAGTCCCAACTGTGTAAATCTACTCTTTTAATACTACTACTAAAGAAATGAATGCATGATGTGCACTCAAAGATAAGACCATAGATTTATTTTTATATATATATTTTATTTTATATACTACAGTATGTAAAAGTGCTTTGAGTAGTCGTAGAGTAGACTAGAAAAGTGCATGAACAGCCCATTTACATTTACAATAACTGTGAAACATTTGCTAATGTCTCTGTCAAGATGTACTTGGCAAGTGAAAGTGAGCTGTGACTGCTCATGGTGAAACAGATGGATAAATAGAGTTTTGTTGCAGATAGAAACTGTGCAGCTTCAGTTTAGAAACTCTCATCCCCATTATGCATGCATGTAATGTGTTTTTCTGGCACGGAAACACGTCGCCTTAATGCTCTCTTGGAAGTGGCACACATGCAGACGCTATAAGGCGGAATATATAGGTCTTGTTTGGGAAAGCACAAACTGCACTAAAGGAAATTACACGAGTTCCAAGTCATTTCCATATAAAAAGAATGTGACTATACTCGGTGGCTCGCGCTGTGAAACAATCTCTTCATGAGCGAATTGTGCATTTAGAAATGATTGAAAACAATTGTTTGTCACAAAAAAAAATGTGTGTCGTTCGCAGCCCGAGCAGCAGGGATCTAGGATATTTCTTTAAAAAAACAAAATAGGAACTGAGTCCTTCGTTCGCTGTGGGCTGAACATGCAACCTGAACTCACGGCAGTTTGTGAAATGGTCACGTTATTTCGATCTATTGATTCGTCAACAGGGACGCGATTTTATTGTTTATTTTTCGTGGTGGTCACCACAAAATGAACAACGGTTGCCGGGACAACGATCCGCAGTCTGTGGGGGACGCAACAACGGGGAAATGAAACGCCACATGCCGGCGGACGGGCCGCAACACGTGGGACGCGCTACAACGACGGGACGGTTGTGGTTAGGAAAAGAACAACGGGGAAAGGCTGCCGCCGGGACACGATCCGGGGTCTCTGGGGGACGCAACAACAGGGACATGAAACGCCACACGGTGACAACAAGGGGACGGACCGAGCAACGGGACGGTTGTGGTTAGGAGAAGAAGAACAGGGAAAGAAACCGCCATGCGGGACGTGATCCCCGGTCTCCGGGGTGAGAGTCCTGTGTGGTTTGACCCCTCCCCCCTCAACCAACCTCCTTACACGGATTTTCGGCTTTTTATACTACTTGCTACTGAAATCATTTTTTTTTATTTAACCTTTATTTATCCAGGTAAACTGTTTGAGAACCACTTCTCATTTACAAACATGACCTGGCCAAGAGGCTACAGAATAAATAGGAACATACTGTACAACTTTACATAGTCAAACACATGGCACATAGAACAAGCAGCTAAATTAAATTAAAAAAGGCAGTCAACAAAGAAAGAAAAGGAATAAAGTGCTTAAATATGTGTGTATAAATATGGTTCATGATTGTCAGCAGGAACAAGAGTCAACAATGTAATTTTGAAGGTTTTGCTTAAAGGTGGAGATTGGGATCAGAGATGTAAGTTTTAAAGGTATTTTGTAGTATGTTCCAGTCATGTGCTGCTGCAAAACGGAAGGCATTACGTCCAAAGGTAGTAGAAGTAGGAGGGGTACTAAATTTAATCAAATTACTAATTAATTAAATCATGCTGTTACCACGAAAGGTGCTTCCCATTGAAATAAATTAGTTTAAAATTCGTGCTCACCACCACGAACAAAACTAAAAAGCGTGTCCCCGTACACGAATCAACAGATTAAATAACTGCCATGTGACTGGGCTGGGGCATGATGCCATGATGGTTTTTGGTCTGCAATGGGAAAAAGAAATACTACTACTAATACTACAGTTTTACTTTTACAATTCCTTAAAAGTTATTTTAAAAATGTGCAATGAAAGGGACATTTTATATTACACCCACGGGGGTATAGAGGACTATAACTGACCCTGCAGCTCAACTGAGCCCCCTCTTTTAGCTTTAAGTGCTCATAATTTGCTTTTTGGCTTTATTGTGTTATATATCTTTTTTGTGCACATTATAGGTTTAAAAAGTGTAAATAGCCCAAAGTCCCCCCCCGCCCCCCCCAAGGGACTCACCATCTCCAACAGAAAACACTGCTCCAAACAGCTCTGCTGTAGTCCAGCCTTTACTTCAGAGACAAACCTACGTCACTTTGTAACACGCGTTATAATGCTCGTCTAGCTGCTAGCGTGGCGCGCCCTCAAACCAAGCTAGTTGGAGTTCAGATGATTGTATCTCCATGTCCAGGAGACAGAGATTAAAATATTGAAACTTATGAAAGACTAATATGTTAACATTTAAATAACTTACCACTCTGAAACATCTTGCTCCAGTCCAGGTTGTAGAGCTGAGCAAAAGCCATGGGGGGTGGTAGTGGTGGTGGTTCTTCTTCTTCTTCTTCTTCTTCTTCTTCTTCTTTTATTTGGCAGATTACCATTTTTGTATTATACCGCCACCAACTGTACAGGAGTGTGTATTACCATGAACTTCATAGGCCTGAATTAAGACAAAACTTCCACCAAATGTTCCACCAAATAAAGTTCCTTTTAGTTCACGTTTCTCTGTCCGGAGCTTAGCACCACCCGAGATGGTTGGGATTGGTTTAAAGAAATGCAAAAAGAATGAAGTAAACAACTTCCACAGCAGTGTAAGGCTTTGGCTCGTGAGTGACCTGAGGCCCACTGGTAATGGTCGTCTCGTTAACACACGTCAAGCTGTGATTGTCTCCTTAGGGAACTCTAAGGCTCAGAGACTTTTTTCCTGTGAACCCCAGGCCGGCCACAGACGCCTGCGTGGCGTGAGCGTGTCAGCTGCGTGGCGTGTCTGTTTTTGATTCGGCTCCCATGGTAACAGCTTAGAGCTTGCACACTGCCTGCGTGACACGAAGGTCTCACGCGCTGCTCAAGCTGCACCGAAAACGCGTGCAAGCTAGAAATGCACGCATTTTCATGCATTTCTAGCAAACCAAAAGAAAACCAACACCTATTTTTCATGCGACACGCAAGCATGTTGGACGCGTTTCCAGGCAAAATAGAATCAGAAAATATGTTTACATGTCATTTTGACACAAATACATATAATAAATGACATTTTAATGTTTGAAAGTCTCTAAGTTTTAAAATAAATGCAGATATAAATGTAAAAAAACAAAATATATTGATTTACAAACATCATACCTATGCACCAATAGCTCAGTTGGTAGGGCCGGTGCACGCATATAGAAGGTTTACTCCTCGACGCAGCGGCCGCATGTTCGACTCCGACCTGCAGCCCTTTCCTGCATGTCATTCCCCTTCTCTCTCTCCCTCTTTAATGCCTTCATCTGTCCTGCAAAAATAAAGGCCTAAAAATGCTCAAAAATCTACTGTCGGCACCTCCCTCCCTGCAGCCTAGCAACGTCAGACACATCTCTGATGTTCAAAGACATCAAAAAATCCACGCAACAGAAACACTACACAGCTAGTCTGTTGCCGACCTAAAAAGCACAATATTTTTATTTTTTAACCCTTTTTTTACAGGTGCACAATAGAGAGTGTGCTGGCATACAGCTGTACCGTTTGGTTCTTCAGCTTCACCACTGAGGAGAGAAAGGACCTGCAGTGGGTAATCAAAACAGCCCAGAGAATCAGTGCTGCCCCTCTCCACACCAATAGGCTGCAGAGAAGAGCAGCAAGCATCAGAGCGGACCCTACACACCCTGGCCATATCCTGTTTGACCTTCGACCCCCAGCCAGACTTTTTTCCCAGTGCCATAAATGAGCTGCTGAAAGGCTGAAAGGTTGAAAGAATAACCCAAGTTGGATTTGAACCATACTGTGTGTGAAAAAAAGTACTGGTTTTCTTATTCGGGTTGGAATACTTTGTTGTACTCTATATTTGCTACGCCCCAGTCTAGGGGTACCTCGGACGCAACATGTTCCCCGTCTCCCAAGTAGCCACAAAACTAGTTTTTTTAAGGTCACAAACGTATTTATTTGACGTTAAGTAGAAGTCATAATTAAACAGATATACAGTATATAGCTTAAATAAGGCTTCAGGGTGGCCTACCACTAAACCACTAACCTGTTTAATCACTAACAAAACAACACTGTCTAGAAAGTAAGATATTAACCTAAAGAACCAAAATATGGCCAAAATGACTTACCTCCCTAACTAAATTAAACAGGAGAAAAACTAAAATAACACACCTGGTGGTCCACCCTTAATAATGAAATGGAAAGTATCTAATCTAACACAACAGCTGAACAAAGACAGAGTGTGGCCGGTTGGGAGGAGAGGAGGATGAGGAAGAGGAGGAGGGAGAGGAGAATGAGAGAGGAAGAGGAGGAGGATGAGGACGAGGAGGAGGGAAAGAAGGATGAGGAGGGAGAGGAGGATGAGGAGGAGGAGGGAGAGGAGAATGAGAAGGAAGAGGAGGAGGATGAGGACGAGGAGGAGGGAAAGAAGGATGAGGAGGGAGAGGAGGATGAGGAGGAGGAGGAGAGAGAGGAGGAAGAGGAGGAGGATGAGGACGAGGAGGAGGGAGAGGAGAATGAGGAGGATGAGGAGGGAGAGGAGGATGAGGAGGAAGAGGAGGAGGATGAGGACGAGGAGGAGGGAGAGGAGAATGAGGAGGATGAGGAGGGAGAGGAAGATGAGGAGGAAGAGGAGGAGGATGAGGACTAGGAGGAGGGAGAGGAGGATGAGGAGGAGGAGGAGGGAGAGGAGGATGAGGAGGATGAGGAGGGAGAGGAGAATGAGGAGGGAGAGGAGGATGAGGAGGATGAGGAGGGAGAGGAGGATGAGGAGGATGAGTAGGAGGAGGAAGAGGGGGAGGAGAATGAGGAGGATGAGGAGGGAGAGGAGAATAAGGAGGAAGAGGAGGAGGAGGAGGAGGATGAGGAATGCCTGCTGCCCGCTGACGGCCGCCATCTTGCCTCTTTAAATATCCGGTAGATCCCCAGCTGCAGCCAATCATGGGTTGGGCATGTCTGCTTCCACCAATCATCTCCAAGCTATGGCACAGCGCTATTTGCATGTGAAAACAAAATAAAACAGAAGACACATGCACACACAGCAAAACACAGAAACAAATATGACAGCAGTCGTAACAATATTGATCTATTTATTGTCTTTATGCTGCATGTTGGCTGCTGTCTGTAGATTCCTTCATGCACAACTCAAATTCTTTCGGATGTTTCATGAGTAAATGTTGTAACAGCGGCGATGTTGTGTATTGTTCGGCGTCCTCGTCACCACGAGACAACTCGATATTGCAGATTGAACATGTGGCACAACTTGAATGACCTTCTTCTGACTGAAAGTACTGCCAACATCAACTTTTTCTGTTCCATTCTCATTTTCTCACAGCCTACTGCAGTGAACGCTCCACCTGCGTAAACACCTTCCCGTAATCAACAGCGGCGTCACTACGTCGACCAGCAGAAACCGAACCGTGTCAAAAAGTCCTAAATTCTGTGGCCGGGGTGGTTCAGTGGGTAGAGCAGGCACACATGTACTTCGAAGCTTATGCCTCAACGAGAGGTCCAGGGATCAAGTCCCACCTGTGACGATTTCCCATGTCTTCCTCCGTCTTTCTCACCTAGCTGTCCTGTCCACTAAAGGTGTAAATGCCCAAAAATAAAAATCCGGTGCATACCTTTCATTTCATATCACTTACATTGCAATATTTTTGTACTATGGCCACCTAACTTTACTTAAAAATATCTTTTATATAAAGCCACTTTCCATTCTTTCAGTACTTTTTGCACTTTGCCTGTTTGTTTGTTTGCTTTTTTATTGGTTTGTTGTTTTTTAATGTAGAAAAATGCTGCTGAATTCCCCCATTGTGGATGAATAAAGTATTATCTAATCTAATCTAATGTAATCCCTGTTTACCACATTGGTCGATTTGTCTTTGCGTGATATTAGCACATTTCTCTAAACCACACAATATTTTGCAAAAGCAGAATGTTTTGAAGAATAGAATTTGCTCTTACAGTTCACTAGAAATCTTGTCCGGTGAGATTAAACTGCATCAGCAGTCGCAGCAACTCTTTCACACGAGTGAATAATAAAGACAAAAGCGAAAGTGAACGTGCTCGTTCAACAAGTGAAAAGGCAGCACATCTACTCCTGTGGTGCCGATGCATTATTCATGAACACCTTGCTGTATCATGTCGGTATTTCTGTAATTGTGCAAGCAGCAGCGACCGCATGCAGCCACGCACTGCAGCAGGATTCCTTCAACTCCTCGCTTTTTCAAATTCAATTACTCTCCTTAGAAAGCAGAATGAGTGGGGTTTTTTTTTTTTCAGAGGGGGTTGATGATTGCGATGAAGTTCTCACCGCCATCGTCTTCATCATCATCATCTCCATTGCTGTTTCTGATTAGCCGCTAATGGGTTCACACGTCATTATGTTCAATCACTGTGGGAGTCTCTCGTTGCTCCGCTGCTTCGGCTGGGCAGGGTGAAAATCTTCAGACATGTGCTACGAGTGACAAGACAAAGAGCTCTGTGGAGGCCATGACAACACACACACACACACACACACACACACACACACACACACACACACACACACACACACACACACACACACACACACACACACACACACACACACACAAGACTTAAAGAGCGAGGAAAGTGAAAAACCACGAACCTTTGGGGAAAACAAACCGGAACTAAAAGTGCACTCAGAGAACGCAGACCTCCGCCAAGGAACGCCTTCACAATGTTAATGCAGATTTTCCCCGTCGGGAACTCATTTTATTTGAATTGCTCCGTGATTCGGATCGGCTCCAAAATGTTATTGGTTCTTCCTTTGTCCATGCTACACCCTTCAACCAATCGGTGATGAAAATCGGGCCAGTGTTTTTTCTTTTCAAGTCCTGCTGACGGACAAACAAACCGAAAACGTAACCTCCTTGGCGGAGGAGACAAACTACAGTGTCATCATCCACCCAACCACCTCCATCAGACCTCTTTGTGGTACAGTGTATTACCACACTCTGGGCTTGGGTTGGCCTACACATACAACAGCCAATTGCCAATTAGTAAATGTGTTTAAATATAACAAAGACATTTTTCTGGCTTTTTTTCTATGCGTTGGTCCCTTTTTTAAACATTTTTGTTTTTTTTTTCTTCAATTTTTGGTCAATAAACCTCATTTAAATAACATTATACCTAATTTATGAGTTTAAAAAAAAAAGCAGAAATTAAGAATTGTCTTGACTCATAGTTTACATCAGAGGATTTAGAGTGAAACTTAATGCCAAAGTTTAGTCTGGATACTGTTTTAAAACCAATTACGTTTGTTTTTTTCAAATGCTATGAAATCGAATAAAACACCCACAATTCATGTAATCATCATTTTTGCCTGCCATGAACGTTGCATAGGTTCCAGACAACATGCATCCATATCATTTGACAAAAAAATGAAATGACAAAAAAAAAAAAAAAAAACTTTCTAAACGGGTTGAATTTGACCCGAGGACAACACGAGGGTTAAATCAACAAAGCAAGCAGCAGGGCCTAAAGTTAATGTGAAATTAAGTATGAAAGCAATATTTCTAATCTGATTATAAAAAGATCCACTGGCTAAAAACAGGTCTTCCAACTGCACCCTGGCTAAGAAGATGGATCCAAAAAAATAAAAAAAAGTGTACATTTCTACTTGCACTGCACTTACATGAAGGCACTTACATGTGGCTCTTTGTAGTTTGGCTTATTTGAAGCTAAAGTACTTCTTCTATGCAATTCTTGCTGTTCTGAGTTTGTACCTTCATGGTTGAAAGTCTCTTTGGATAAAAGCACCAGCTGAATGAAATGTAATGTATAAAAAGTCAGATTAATTCTCAGCTTTCTGTTAGATTCTGTCAAATGTCAATGTGTGTTTTTAAGATAAGATAGACTTTATAGATCACACACACGGGGGAAATTCCCTTTTTTTTTTAGCCTTTTAGGGTTAATAATTTTTCTTTCAGGCTATTTTTTGCACTTTCTTATAATTATAGTCTTTTTTTCTTCAAACAAAGCCAACAACACCATCAAATAAAGAGTTAAATACTCCATGTGCATTGTGCAGTTGGCTGCAGCTGAAGGTGCACCGTCGGGCTGCAGCCGTGCATGTGAGCACCGATCTGTGAGGCGGGGGTGCTCCGCAGGATGGATATGCATGAAATTATCCTGAGCCATGTGGAGAACTGACTCAACTGTGGATAATGTAAGAAATCAAAATGTAAATGCCAGTCCAGTCCACATTTAGTTTTATTTTATTCTGGCGAGTGCCTGACAGGAAGCATTTTCTCAACCCTCGTGTTGTCTTTCCGGCAAAATAGAAAATCAACTCTTTTGTTGACGCTTTTTATCGATGTTTTTAACTTTTTATGTTTTTGTTTCTTTTTCAACACTTTTGACGTCTTTTTTTTAATTTTTGTCACTTTTTTTTTACCTTTTCAACACTAGCCTACGTAACACTAACTTATTAACTTTAGTTTTACAGTTATTTTTGGAATTTATGGTTAATAAACCTCATTTATAGGAAATTATACCTAATGTTTGAGTTAGAAAAGCAGAAATTAGGAATTATTTAGACTAAAATTAAAGGAATGGATGTTGATGATAATCACAGACTGGAATATGTCAACTTTTACTCAATACTATTTCAAAAACACTTCCATTTGTTTTTTCAAATGCTATAAAATTGAATAAGACGCCCCAAAATTAATGAAAGTAGAGATTTGTACTTGGCAAAGAGCGTTGGGTGGAATCAATCATGTTATTTTGGGGAATTAAAAAGAACATTGTTGGGAACATTGTTGGGTTTCTGTAAATAACATCCCAGAGTCCGGTCTAGACCTGCTCTTTTATGAAAATATAAGTTAACTGTTGTTGTGATTTAGCGCTATATAAATAAAATTGAATTGAATTGAACACTGAGATAGGAAAACGGGTCAATTTGACCCGAGGACAACATGAGGGTTAAAACTGCGACGCAGTACTCCAATTTACACTCTGCAACATGGGGTTAAACGCCTAAAATATACAGCTCTCTTAAGATACTACTCCACTCCAGTGTGTTTTTTGTCTGAACATGTTAAGCCGAATAAGGCGGGTGGAGGACCCTCTTGGTCTCGAAACAGAAATCTCTGGTAGGCTATCACGCCTCTCTGTGCCAAAGGAGTGTCTTCATTTGACTGAGAGTGGTAGCCGTGTATTTTATTTATTTCCATTTGTTTTGCGTATCAAGGTTTCCAGCATCGCCATTCTTCAGATCTCAATTTTCAAGATTTGTGAGCCTGAAAGAAGGGGAGAGAAGATAATCAGAACGAGGGAGGCAGTGAGACAGAGTGGGAGCGGTAGAGGGTGATATGGAAAAGGGAATAAGAGAGACATGCAAGAGAGTATTGTAATTATATCA
Source organism: Etheostoma nigrum (assembly GCA_029931835.1). NCBI lineage: Eukaryota > Metazoa > Chordata > Actinopteri > Perciformes > Percidae > Etheostoma > Etheostoma nigrum. The sequence continues at coordinate 2,224,917 of CM057249.1, forward strand.
GGAAGGGTCTGTAATAGAGTGTACTTGCTGATAATTTGGAAAAAATGAGAGATGGGGGGTGGGTAGGATATCATAGAGAGAATAGAGAAGATAAAATGGGGAAAGAAATTAGATAAAAAGAGTCCGCTCAGTGATTTGAAACTCTCAGCAAGTTTATTACAAAACTAGTAAGTATTATCTGTGCTGTAACACTTAATACATTTTATTTAACAGCGCCTTTCTCATCACTCAAGGTCGCTTTACAGACAAAAAAGGGAGATACAGGGAACAGAATAGAGAATAAAGCAAAAACAAAACAAAACAAGGCAAAACAAAAATTACAGGGACTTAAACCCAGGCTTCCCAAATGCATCCTTTTTCCTTTTAATTTCAGTATGTACAGCTGCTGGCTTTCCAAAGTACGTAGTAGTTGTTGCATATAGTGTACTCTCGCATTGCCAGACCCTTCCTCCACAGCGCTGCACCGAAATATGACATTTTTTAATCTTCTGCATGTGTGTGTGCTGCTGTGTTTCCCTGTGTGTGTGTAACAAGCACAGTGTGTGCGTGCTGTGAACGAACCCAGGCGCATTTTATTAATGAAATGTTGAGTTATTGACTTTAGACCAGGTTTTAGTTGGTCAATGGCGTGATCACTTTCTGCTGCCGAAAGATAGCAACAAGCCAAGAATGCACCTGAACACACCACCCTGTAAGACCAGCACGCCCAGAATGCACCTGAACACACCTCCCTGTAAGACCAGCACGCCCAGAATGCACCTGAACACACCTCCCTGTAAGACCAGCACGCCCAGAATGCACCTGAACACCTCCCTGTAAGACCAGCACGCCCAGAATGCACCTGAACACACCTCCCTGTAAGACCAGCACGCCCAGAATGCACCTGAACTAGAGGATGGATACCCGACCCGAGCCCGACGGGACCCGACAGTACCCGACGGGTCGGGCCGGGTTCGGACAGATTTTTAGAAAGGATGCTCGGGTTCGAGTCGGGCTCGGTCACATCAGCGCGATAAGGCATTGAACATTTTGAATTTAAAACAGCTTAAAATAAATGTCAAATATTACCCTAACATCCGTCTTCCTGTGTGCTGTGACAACCAAAGACGTGCGTATTAAGCTCCATGTGGCAGCGCAACGATGGAAGATGTTTAAAAGAAGTTGGCCGCAGGAGATTTTAAAACTATTGAAAACGAAGGAAAGTCAGCTGTGCATTGATGCTCATCTGTTGACATTTCCCAATGCCTTCCTACAATTGCTTAATAAAAGCGACTTTCCACACAAACAAACATACATGTGTCATTAGTATGAGAAACAAATGCGATTTTAACTGTCGGGCTCGGGTCGGGCTCGGACAGAAATATCTTAATGACTGTCGGGCTCGGGTCGGGTTCGGTTACTGCTCTGTCGGACGCGGGCCGGGCTCGGACAGAAAAATCCGGCCCGATCCGCACTCTAACCTGAACACACCTTCCTGTAAGACCAGCACGCCCAGAATGCACCTGGACACACCACCCTGTAAGACCAGCACGCCCAGAATGCACCTGAACACCTCCCTGTAAGACCAGCACGCCCATGGGCGCAAAGATGGGTGCATTTGCTATTTAAATGACATGGGCACTGGACGGGAAATGAACAACTGCGTCTGTCTTAAAGTAGCAAAGACACTTGCGTCGGGCTTTGCGCCGGGTGCAAGATAGGACCCTGTGGTTTGGAGCGACTCCTTCGGCAGCGTCTGAAATGTGCAGAATTTTAGTATTTTTGGATAATTTTCTCTGGCATGGCAGTAAATGTATTTTTGGATAATTTTCTCTGGCATGGCAGTAAATATATTTGTGCCTCCTTTTATCATATTGCCCTCGGTTTTATTGGCTTCTAAACCATTTAGCAGTGATTGAGTTTTATGGTTTGTTTTGTGTCTCAGTGATGTATAACTTTGTGTATTCATGGTCTATGTATTTTCTTTTTCTTCACTCCTGTAAAAAGAATCTACCAACTAAATAAAGATAAAGTGCTTTTCAACATCCATGCTATAGGGTCATTTTTAACAAGGCGGAAAAAGTGAGACAGAGAGCAAGAAGAAGAACACGACCGTACTGCAATGCCTTTCATTTTCGCGTCAAACACACAAACCACATAAAAACGGAATGAAATCAATAGTAATTTGAAGTGAAGTTTTCTCTTTTTGTCTCTATGGCCCGCAAGCTGGGGCATAAATTACTCATGTGTGTCAGGTTTTATATGTGCATTTGTGATCTCTGCCCATGCAGGCATGGGCACAGTACTTCAGTTGTGTTGTGTGTTCCAGTGCATAACTCTGGATGTGTGTGTCTTTTTAGGCATGCCCGTGTGTGTGTGTGTTTGTGCGCCAGAGGTGTCGGTGGGAGGTCAGAGGTCAGGTGCAACCGGCTTTTCCAACCTCAGGGATCTGCTTTGACAACAACAAAAACAACCCTCCTCCGTCTGTCTGTCTGTCCAACTCAAGCCTCCAGCCCAGTACCGGGCTCATGGATCTCTTTCTCTCTCTCACACACATACACACACACTTATACATACACATCTCCTCCAGCTACAGCTGTGCGATACATCCCACCTCACTACTATCAAAGCAGCACCGGAACACCCCAACCACCTTGGCCCGAGAGCAGAGGGCTTACAGAGAATAACAGACTCTGGCCAGCAACTGTGAAGAGATCACATTGATTTCTATTGTTCTACTGTCTGGCATATGATGGGAATTGGTAAGGGTACAGATTCAATTATTAGCAGTTTATCAAAGATGTTATCAATACCAATACAGTTATGAATATGTGTATAAATTACTTTACCAAATTGAAAACAATCAAACTGAACTCAGGGGCCAATAACTGAACTGTGGAAATAGTTACAGTTAAATAGAAACGGTGGTGTTGTCTTTAACCCTCATGTTGTCCCCATGTTGTCCTCATGTTGCCCTCATGTTGCCCTCATGTTGTCCTCATGTTGCCCTCATGTTGCCCTCATGTTGCCGTCATGTTGCCCTCATGTTGTCCTCATGTTGCCCTCATGTTGTCCCCATGTTGTCCCCATGTTGTCCTCATGTTGTCCCCATGTTGTCCTCATGTTGTCCTCATGTTGTCCCCATGCTGTCCTATATCCATGTTCTTTTTAATTCCCCAAAATAACATGATTGATTCCACCCAACGCTCTTTGCCAAGTACAAATCTCTACTTTCATTAATTTTGGGGCGTCTTATTCAATTTTATAGCATTGTAAAACAAATGGAAGTGTTTTTGAAATAGTATTGAGTAAAAGTTGACATATTCCAGTCTGTGATTATCCATCAACGTACTTTACTTTAGTTTTAGTCTCAATAATTCCTAATTTCTGCTTTTCTAACTCAAACATCAGGTATAATTTCCCATAAATGAGGTTTATTGACCATAAATTCCAAAAATAACTGTAAAACTAAAGTTAATAAGTTAGAGTTACGTAGTGTTGAACATTGAAAAAAGCGTTAAAAGTGTTTAAAAAAGGGACAAAAACGTGAGGAAAAGTTAAATTTTGACGGGTAGACAACACAAGGGTTAAAGTACAGATCTTAATTAATGTGATTAATCTATCTTGTATCTTTACAAGGAACAAAAGAAGGGTGAAAGATAGAGCATTGACCTGTATAACCAGCTGTTATTACATTTATTAGATGAGGAGTAGCGGACCACATCAGAGCGCCCATTGGTTCACGTGATTTAACTTCACAACAAAACTTCTGATAATATCAAACACGTTTGATTTTGTCGGAACAAAAGGAAAGACTAAGGATTTCATTCCCATTTTGGAAAACAGTCAGCAACAGTGGAATCGCTTGAAAAGTCATTTGGTGTAAAGTCAGCATAAGGTGCTGCGCCTGAGCCTTATAGTTGTACGGAAAAAGCCTGATATCATCACTCTGAACTCACTTTGTGTTTGTGGTCCACCCCAAGGAAGGAAACTCAAAAGTGGTAAGCATGCATTAAAAAAACCAACACACACAACATGGCTGTGTCATGCTTCATCAGCATGTGGCTGAGTGAGCAGAGCCTCCAGAGCTTTCCTCTCAGATCTTTCTCGTGTATTGTACAACTGTAGTCAAATGACAGCATTTCCAATTTTGTTTTATAATGTTATTTCTGCTCTAGTTGGTACACTATCTGTGCAAAGGGAGGGAGGGGGGGGGGGGGGTGGGGGTTGCACTGGACAACTTTTAGAAATGGTCTAAAGCAGCTATGTTCCCCTGGAGATGTGTGATGGCATCATACATGATGACTTTAGTCAGTGTGGCCTTCAGGGATTCAATTGGGATTTGTTGTGTGTCTGTGTATTGGGGGGGAGGACTTTGTGGTTTCAGGGTTTGGCATTGGCAGACAATCTTTTTGATATAACTTAACAAAGTGTAAATAAAATATAACAAGGTGAGAAAGCCCCTTTGCTCTGAACACCAGAACACTTTTTTTAAAGTCCTTCTAGATTCTGTTGGCGGTGCACCAAACTACAGCTGATGGCAATACAATCTTCATGTGCACTCTCCTGTGTGTCTGTATTAAACATAGACATGGTGTTTCTGCCATTTTATGGGGGGTGGCAACCAGCGTTAAGGTGCATTAACCCCACCTCGACTGAAGTTCAGTAGGTAGCATTTAAGGAAACCCATTAACAGAAAAAATGGAAACCCTGTAAATTTTCTGATGCTTACAAATCTAATTTTAAGACTGTTCTCTTTAGCTAAATAGTTATGATTGTTTGAATTATTAAGACAGAGAAAAGTGTAAAAATATGTCCAAGTTAAGCGTCCCCTGATGACATAGAAGAGCGTAGGCTGAGCCCTGGACAGCCCTTGCCCAATTTAACCCCCGGTGGTGTCAGAGTTGTACAGGCTTGGAACCAACCAGGGTAGAGACGAGAAGGCAGCCAGACAGTTTTGAAGGATTATTCAAAATAAATAAAAGCGGCATCTTCAAGCGGTTGAAGATGGAATAAAAGTGGCTTAAAAACAAAAGGTGTCCTGCAGCAAGCAGGTGAAAATCTGGCACTAGGAATACAAGTACATAGAGTAAGAAGGGATAGACAAGAGACAATAGACAAAGAAAGCACAGGGACTAAATACAAGGTAAAGAGGGACAAGTGGAACACAGGGCGGGGCGGACAATCACAAAGACGGGAAAACACACAAGGCTGGAAGTCAAACAAGACATAACACAGGAGAAACAGAGACTACAAAATAAAACAGGAAACTGAAGCATGGAAACCTACACAAGAATGGTACTGGGAAACAGGAAAGAGTGAACAAATGGCAGGGAAACAAGCAAAATATGGAAGGAAGAAGAAAATAAAACAGGAAAAACTACTACAAATATTGTGTGCGCATCCCAGTGTTTTTTGTTACTGTTTTGCACATATGGACCTGGTTGAGATTATTGGTTATAACCCACATTAAATAGGTGAACCATTTAAACAGAAAACAGTACATCACAGTTAATGAAGGCTTGTGGTATGAAAACAGCTTCTACTGTGTTCAATAATAAATGAATGTTGAAGAATTTCAATGAAGGATTGGTTTTTCAGGAAAACGGCAGCATTCCTTCTTGTGGCTCTGCATAACAGCATGGCAGTGTTATAAAGCCCTGACAAGTCTTACAGAGGATGGTAGATGGTGAATAGTGTGTGGAGAGTGTGTCTTTTATAATTGTCATTGTTTAGGCCTATGACGGTTCAGAGATGACAGTAAATGAGGGGATGGAGAAATTAGATGAGAGGAAATGAGAAAATGGCGTTTTTCCACTGCGTGGTATCTACTCAACTCTCCTCGACTGTGCTCGCCTTTTTTGGTTTTCCATTTTTTCTAAAAAGTCCCTGGTAACAGGTACTTTTTGCAGTACTACCTCAGTTGAGGTTCCAAGCGAGCTGAGGCGATGCCAAAAGGTGATGTGAAAACCTGCAGTCTGATTGGTCGGAGAGAATCGTCACTAATCACTGCGTCATCACTGCTAGCGACAGACGGGGGGAGGGGAGTCTTGAACAAACCCGCCATGTTTATCGGGAAATAGTTTACCCTGCGTTCTTTTGTTTTGCTGCCTCCAGGTTCAACTAATTTGCCTTTTGGCTTTGGCAACACGCCGAGAATCAAAAACATCACACCTTTGACGTTCTGTGTGTGTGTTGCGTTAGGTCACGGCAGTTTCCTGCTTTGACGACCAGCCACGGCGGTACTAATCTGCAATGGGAAAAGGAGGACGGGGCACCGGGGTCGAGCAGGTACCATTAATGGAAAACTGCCAACAGGTCCCCGGGGCTGAAATGAATTGGAGATGTTGCAGTTCTAACTGACAACAACAGCAGATCGATGGGTGGTAATGTGTCGACAACAGGGTCTGAAATAGGGGTCATGTATGTTTCTTGTGTGAGCGTGCATGCATGTGCATGTGTGTATGAGAGAAAGAGAGAGAGAGAGAGACAGTTATCACTCCTCCCCCCTTGACCCCTGAAGTGTCAGTGTGCGTTTGTGGGTGTCTGCGCACTGTACAAAAATGTAAATGACAAGTCATGTTTATCCGAGATCTATCCTGCACACATCTCATACACAGGAGAACAAGAGTGAGAACACTCGCTTGACCAAGCTCTTCTCCTCTCACACTGCTGTGTGTGGGAACTGACACTTTGCTCCACCCCTCTGGGATCAGCTGGCGGGCATTTCTAACAACCTAACCAGCTGAGGATTGAGAGCAGAGACGTGTTACATGCTGGCATCAGCAGCAGGGTCTCTAACCTCCGGCCTCATCGACACACAGACTCACAGAGCCCTCCCTGGAACAAAAAAAGACACTGAGAGAGATAAAATGGCAGTGGAGCGAGTTAAAAATAGCATCAGCAATACAGAAATACTTAGTGCAGATACACTCAACACTACAGTTTTGACGTTTTTTCTGCATGATAGTCCCAGAGAAGGAACAGGAAAAGGATAAAGACAGCATAATCAGGCACCAGGAAAGGAAGAAATGCATACTTTTATGTAAATGTAGAGGTACATCAAGGTTATCTACTGTGTATAACCAACACATTCTCACTCCAAGCGCGCCAAAAAGCAAAGATTGGCCTTTTAGCTTTTGTTACTGATGTAAAAAGTCTCCTTTAGCGTCTAACCCTTTGGTTCATTTTTAGACGCGCTTGGCCGGGACTCTTGGTGTCACTTTTTGCAAAAGCTGTTCTAACAAGTCTAGCAATTTAACCCCACCTCATCTGTGCCGTAGTTCCCAAACACTTGTACTGTAGCATTATACTATCAAACTCTTACATTTTTATAAAGAGCTTTCACTTTCAGTTATTTAAACTAGATTAGACCTGGAACAGCCCAAGCTGGATCTGCAACTAACAGAGTTAACAGTGTTGGGCAAGTTACTTCCAAAATGTAATACTTTATACATTACTAGACATTTTAGAGTAATTAGTTATATTACAATATTACTGCCTCTGAAATGTAATGCTTTACACTTTTGAGTTGTTTATATCTGTCAGTTGCTCGGACATACAGCGTCATAGAAAAGAAGAAGAGGAGGAAGAAGAAGAGCATTGCGGCTTACAGCATTTGCTTCACAATCACATACTGGAAGATTTGACCTGGCAGAGGTCGACTATCATTTTTTTCTTGGGTTGACTTTGGAGATGCCTTTAGGAAACCAATGCTCCCTTTGAACCTGTTTCCGTTATCAGTAAGAATTTCCTATTTTTCTTTTCCTTCATTCTCTTCTGACTGCCGTGACATGGACTTTTATCCTCCCGGCATCCCAGCCACTTTTTCCATCCTCTTCAGCTGCTCCTAAAATAAAAATGACATGTTTGCTCATCCACTGAGTGGCCTGTGCTCATATCTACTCCAGAAAGATATCCAAAATGACACTTTTATCTCCTTTGCGCGTTACCTTCCATTATGACAAACACACGAGATACTGATGCTTGTTCAATGGTTCCCAGTGTAAGATCTCCCTTTAGCGTCCATATGGAACGCATCAGTGCTGTAAGATGATGTAGCATGAAGAGCGTCAACGGTAGCGAGTAGTTTTAAAGACTGAAAATCTGCTTAAGAAGGCAGGTTGGGGTGGTGGATGGGGCAAACAACAGGACGTTTTACAGGGGTTCATGTCTATTACAGTAGTTGTTTTCCTCCAACTCAAATTCACTCTCAATACCTCCAAAACTAAAGTCATGTGGTTTTACCGTAAGGGATGCTACGCCTTCTCCCACCATTAACATTACCACGTGCAAGGCGGGCTATCCTTGAACAAGTCGCTGCATATAAATACTCGGGCATCTGGTTGGAAACTTCCTTTTCTTTCTCCATCCACATATCAAAGCTCCATTTTCACCACTTCTGCCAATCTCACTCCCATTCAAATGACAGTTCTACCCATGTGAGATTATGGTGACACTATGTGCACTCTTTACCATTCTGCTATCAGGATACCACAAATGTTTCCTTTAATACACACCACTGCACCTGTAGAAAACATTTATTAAGAAAATGTGTTTATGTTATCGATGCAAAAGAGCTGTGTTAGTTATTGAGGAAGCGGATAAAAATGACCTCTGATGCACAGGAAGTTAAAGCTTAAGTCATGAAATAGTTTATGGCACAGAGATGCATTGTTTGAAGGTTGCATGTGTGCATGTGTGTCTGTGAAGATAACAGTTTCTGTATAGAAACAAGAAGACCCCCCGCCCCCCCATAACTTGCATAACTCTTCGTTTCAGATTGATCCTTGTGTTCTGGTAAAATTAAGTCTGATTAAATGAGTATAAAAGCAACAAAGGTTTATAGCTGTTCCAGATGACGGAGTCGAAAAACCTGAGGTCACAGAGCGAAGCGAGACCCAATGGATCCTGGAAATGGACACACACTTATGGACAGTTTAGAACATTGACAGTAGTTGTGTGAAGAATGACAAAAGAAAGCTCCAAAAAGAGGTTCAAATCGTTCTACTCTGTCATCTCTGCACATCTGGCCAATTCCTGCGTAAAAGTGGCCATGATTGTCGGGTTTGGGTATGACAAAATTGTCATACCCAAACCCCAAATTACGACGCCCGTAAGCTGTGAGTGAATGGAGTTTCAGGCACTCTTAAAAGATCACATTGTATGAAGCATACTCACGTCTTAGCACAATGTTCAAAATGAATGTCAGGACACATTGGGGGTAAGAAACAGGTGAGAGGGTTTAAATGGTCAATTTAATGGATTGATTGTTATAGGAGTGATGTGAAATGCATGGCATTCTGCATTGGCAGACCTAAGAAGTCTAAGAAAATATTTTACACCTCTTTTGTTATTTTTCCTTATTATAACATGTTTTTTATACACCATTGCACATGCCATTAGACTGTGTTTTTCTCAGGAGGGCTTCTTTGTTTCCCCCAAATCCTCCCCCTAATGATGCAAAGGCTGGTCTACTAGGAGAGAGAGGATCATTTCAGCTCTAGGAGCCTCCACTTTGCCAGATGAAACAGAACAAAAGTAATGTTAGACACTGAAATCATCACACTTTGAAAACAGAGAGGAACAACAAGTCAAGGAAGACAAATGATAGTGATAGAGGAGAAAGAGAGAGGGAGGCAGCGAGCAACAAAAGGGGAGAGAAGAGGGGAGAGCGGAGACTAATGTGACCAGATAAACCAAATGGAGAAAGGAATGAAAATGAGAAAATGCGAGGAACGTTGGTGAACTTGAGAGAGAAAAAAAAACTGAAAAAGAGAAGGATGAAGTGATTGTTTTGGTGTTCACGCTGATTGTAGTTCCACATGTCAAAAATGTTGGCTTTTATAAATTAAAGGAAGTTAAGATTTTCACAACCCCACAGAACAAAACGGCGATGTCTGTAGGAGGTGTTGATACATGAGATCAAATGCAATAACTCAGATATTACTTTCCCTGATGGAGCCAAAGGTTTCCGGCTTTCAAAAGTCACTTACAGACCTGTAAATGCTCAGAACTCCCTGTAGCAGCCGCAAACAGGCTTTAAGGCTGTTTCAGCATGGCTGGATTAACCCACCTGGGTGGCCTGGGTACAATGAGCCACGGGGGATTAATTGACCACTGTTCACCCCACTCTGCCACGTACAGCACACCCAAGGACAGCAAACTAAGCAAATGTACTCTCCACAGACCAGATTTTCTGTTTTCTGCCACAGGACCAGGGCCTATGGTACATTGGCGGCGCAGGTCTTTCCATTACATTCATTACAACGGTGTGGCTCGCAGGGGGGAGCCGGGAAAAAATGCAGCGGGCCTGCGGCGAAAAGTCGAGAGTAAAAAAGGCAGTCTGATGTCACGCTGCGGTGGCCAATCATGGAACACGCAATCAGACTGGTGACCCAGTACACATTCTAGTGTACTCGGCATGAGCAGGAGGCAGCGGGTATACTCCGCCCATTGCTGGTAGGTGCCATGGCAACGAGAGAACGAGAGCTCATGACCCAATTAGGCGGCGAAACATTGGCGTCAGTGTTGGTGTTACCAAAGGTCTCCGTTTGCGGCCGTTGAGACTGCAACTCCACCTGGCAGAATCCAAACCAAAACGGGGTCAGACGTGTTTTCATATGTCTCCAGTTCTGGGGCTTGGAAACGCCAGAGTAGTGTGACTGCAAAATGTAAATGTGCTTTATTTATATAGCGCTTTTCTAGTCTTAACAACTACTCAAAGCACTTTTACATCATACAGGAAGCCTTCACCATTCACACACATTTGTACACAATGTGGCCGAGGCTACCGTACAAGGTGCCACCTGCTCATCAGATAACCATGCACACACATTCACACTTCAGGTGTAACTCAGGGTTCAGTGTCTTGCCCAAGGACACTTTGACATGGGACTGCAGGGCCAGGGATTGAACCACCAACCTGCCGATTGGCAGGCAACCGCTATACCACCGAGCCACAGCCGCCCCTTAAAAAAGCTAACAGTAACTTTTAGCGCGAGCTGTAGTTCCAATGAGACAACCTGTAGGGAGAGCAACGCGGTGGGTATCTAAGTTACATGGTGTTGCTTTAAAAACAAACAAAGATTTTTCCACTGTTAGCGTCCCCCGCTCCCCCCCGATCATAGAACATCATTCAGATGTGACAGGTCACCAGTTTGGCTGTCAGAATGCATCTATGAGGCAGAAAAATGAGGGCAGACTCTGCCAGTGAAGGAACAAATGACAGCAGGTAACAGCAAGCAGCTTTACAGCGATAAGAAGCACAATATTAATAAAGACGGAGAAGCAACGGGAACCCGCCCACTGCACTGACTGACAGGCAGACACATGCTGCTTTTCAAAACACATGCCCACACAAAAATAATCTGTTTAATAATTGTGATTACGATGTAGCCCTGCACGGGGCAGTTTTTTGACTATTACCGCCTGTGTGACTAATTAAAATCAACCATGTTAAAGGTCCCATGACATGGTGCTCTTTGGATGATTTTATATAGACCTTAGTGGTCCCCTTATACTGTATTTGAAGTCTCTTTTATTTAGACCTTAGTGGTCCCCTAATACTGTATCTGAAGTCTCTTTTATATAGACCTTAGTGGTCCCTAATACTGTATCTGAAGTCTCTTTATATAGACCTTAGTGGTCCCCTAATACTGTATCTGAAGTCTCTTTTATATAGACCTTAGTGGTCCCTAATACTGTATCTGAAGTCTCTTTATATAGACCTTAGTGGTCCCTGATACTGTATCTGAAGTCTCTTTTATATAGACCTTAGTGGTCCCTAATACTGTATCTGAAGTCTCTTTATATAGACCTTAGTGGTCCCTGATACTGTATCTGAAGTCTCTTTTATATAGACCTTAGTGGTCCCTAATACTGTATCTAGTTCTTTATAGACCTTAGTGGTCCCTAATACTGTATCTGATGTCTCTTTTATATAGACCTTAGTGGTCCCCTAATACTGTATCTGAAGTCTCTTTTATATAGACCTTAGTGGTCCCCTTATACTGTATCTGAAGTCTCTTTTATATAGACCTTAGTGGTCCCCTAATACTGTATCTGAAGTCTCTTTTATATAGACCTTAGTGGTCCCCTAATACTGTATCTGAAGTCTCTTTTATATAGACCTTAGTGGTCCCTAATACTGTATCTGAAGTCTCTTTTATATAGACCTTAGTGGTCCCCTAATACTGTATCTGAAGTCTCTTTTATATAGACCTTAGTGGTCCCCTAATACTGTATCTGAAGTCTCTTTTATATAGACCTTAGTGGTCCCCTAATACTGTATCTGAAATCTCTTTCCCAAAGTTCAGCCTTGGTGCAGAAATACAGCCACTAGAGCCAGTCCCACAATGATCTTTCCTTAGTATGTGTCATTTCTGGGTCTGTAGCTTTTTTTGGGGGGGGGGGCAAGGTGGAGGCTGGGGGTGTGGCCTTGACCCCTTATGACCTCATAAGGGGCAAGATTCCAGATCGGCCCATCTGAGCTTTCATCTTCTCGAAAGCAGAGCAGGATACCCTGGGCTCGGTTTACACCTATCACCAATTCTAGCCACTGGGGGACCATAGGCAGGCTGGGGGAACACATATTAATGTTAAGAAAAACTCATGAAGTGAAATTTTCATGCCATGGGAACCTCTTTTAAAAGGAAAAACAATTTTGTATTTTTTTGTGTGTGCTAACGCTATCTAGAAGGGTTTGTCATGACTTGAAGTTGTAACTTACGGGCTAAAATCTGTGTCTGGATTGCAGCATTAAGCAGTGGCCTAAAGGTTAGAGAAGCGAGCGAGAGAGAAGTGGTAGGTCGTTGGTTGTGCTGGGCAACTTCCTGGTGTGAGTGTGTAACTGTGAATTTGATCAGGGCGTTCCTGAGAAGGTTCTCAGTGAACCTTTGCTAAATAATTCCTTGAGTCCTGCAAGATTAGTGTTAAAACTCGCGATATCCCTATTCCAAAGCAGTCCTCTAGGACAGGCGTCTTTACGGTTTTTTAAGGCAAGGACCCCTTAACTGAAAGAGAAACGGAGCAGGTACCCCTTACTACATACAGTATATTGTATAAAATTAAGTTGCATATTAAACTGGGCCTACAATAACGTTTAGAGCGGCCTAAAGCCTTTATGCATACCTTTTTTGCATTGAATCCTCAGCCATGAAAATAAACTAATAATTGTTTGCATGATTTTATAAATTATATTTTCATGTTAAACACACATATGGCACAATTCTTAGGATAGCATGCATCTGTGGATGGCCCTAGTGACTACTTTACCTATAGGCCAGTAAGTTTATCATCAGTGGGGAGTTCTATTTTCCAATAATGTGTTGGACGCATGTAAAGACACGCCCTGTTGAAGCTCCCTGCTCTAGGACATAACCACAGAAATAAAGTAGTTGTTGATTGGCTGTCCACTTCCAGGTCCAACCATTGAGTCAGGTAAAGACACTGATGGTCCAGTGGTTGGATGTTGAGTTAGTCTTTACGATGACAGTAATGTGATCTGTCAGTTTAGCTTTTTGTTCGTTTCTTGGCTGTTCTTTGTGTTCTGTGTGCTCTTGTTTTTTCCTTGACACCACTCACCTTCAGACTCAGCCAACACAGCACCAGAGCTCCATCAGCAACCCCAAGGACACAGTGAAAATGGACAGTTCCCACTGTCAGTTCCTATTTTTGCTTTGGTGTGATTTCTATCTCCCCTCCCTCCCAATAAACACAATAACACACACGCACACATTTTGCTTCCTACCTAACCAGTGAGCCATGAGCCACTACAATCCTCCCTCCTTTAAAGCAGGTTTGTCACGGCCGGGTTGGCTCAGTGGTTGAGCATGCTCTGTGCTGAGAGGTTTGAGCCTCGACGCAGAGATCCAGAGTTTGAGTCCGACCTGTGACGATTTCCTGCATGTCTTCCCCATCTGCCCTTTCTCACCTAACTGTCCTGTCAAACATTAAAAGGGGAAAAGCCCAAAAGATCTTTAAACAAAAAATATAGTTTTGTTTGTCTAATGGTCTAAGACTAAGAAGACCTGTACAGAACAGAATGTGTGTTATGTGTGTTATGTGTGTGTGTGTGTGTGTGTGTGTGTGTGTGTGTGTGTGTGTGTGTGTGTAACATTGTGAGGACCGGACTTATTTAAAGCTAGCACAGCCTATGACACTGATTCTTGGCTATGTTGCCTTTTAATAAGTACGGTCCTCACAATTTTAAACAATTAGCTTTGGCTATACAATGTAAACATAAGCCTATAGGCTAGGCTGCAGCTTCATGTCTCAAAAGAGTCAAATAAAACCTATACAGCTAAACCCATACTGTACATACACAACTACAGAATGCATGTTCACAGGCGACGTGGTTATCTTTTCAGAGCTGCAGTTTTTAAACATTGTTGCCCGCAGGCGTTTAAAACAGAATCTCTAAAAACAAAACTGCCAATACATATGTCATCAAATTGTTTCCTGTATACCGGTAGTTTAATTTAAAAGAAACATAGACACTTTATGGTCCATTTCCATGAAATAAATATAAATAGAAGACTGTTTTCATGCTTGTAGAGCAGATGTGCTGCTCTCGTGCCCGGTTCAGCCAGTTTCATTGATAGTGAAGCGTAGTGTGGTGTGCATCCTGTACATTATGCAATGTACAGGATGCACGGGTGGAGACGGGTCTGGCAATGCGAGACTAGGAGGGGAGGGAACACAAGTTTATCTGATTGCTGTTCCTGCTCTTCTCATGTTAATTTCTATTCTTTTGGTGACCAGAATTGTTTTGCTTCATCTTCTCGCTTAAGTTGTAAGCATTGAGACCGGCTTTGACACTGAGGAGAAGGCTGTACTGTACGTAACTTGTGTAGGAAGCGTATAATGCCGGCTCTAGATGTTGCTGTTTCCAACGAGGGAGGCCTCCCTCATGAGGTTTTAAGGTCTGCAGTCATTACAGCAGCGGGGACGGCGGTGATGGCGAGGGCAAGAGGCAGTGCGGCGTGAGCAGGAGACAAAGTCAGCCAGCTGTCGGGAGTTATCACCATGCTCGAGTGTGCAGACAGACTGGCCGACTGGGACTTCATCTGCTCAGCTACACGGGGCATGATGGCAGCGGGCTATTTCAAGGTGGAGGTTAGCAAAAGGCCACCAACTGGAAAGAGGAGTGACAGGCCGACTGCTGTTTGAGAGCTGGCATCGATCCGAGCCGGCTGGTCGGCTGTTTCAAGGCTACCTGAGTATGTACAGAACCTGCCAGGGAATGGTGATTTTTTTTAAAAACGTACCATGGTAAAAAATAGAAACATCTGATGTTTTGATTTTAAGTACAACCACTCCACCGTATACCCACACTCTTCATAACAAGCCAAGCGTGTGTAATGCGGTCCGCGCCTCCATCCATCTTGTCGCCCTCAATATTTGATTGGCTGCAGTGTTAAACCTTCTTTGATCAGCAGTCAATCAAAAAAAAAATTGTCATCTTGTCAGCTGTAACCCTCGTATCAGAGCTGCTCCCCTGCTCATCTGAAAAATTCATACCAAAACACATCAACAACAAAGGGATGAGGAAATTGTCGAAGTGTTGCAGCAGGATTGCAGCAAACTTTGCTCCTCAGAAGATTTTTCTTCCTATCCATCCAACTCTTGGGTCTGTCTGTCCGCCTCTCCTCTGCCTTCACTCCCCCCATTATCTCTCTCCTGACCAAACCTCCTCTTCTTTCCTTACCTCTAAGGGCACTGCATGGCTTTGTACTTTTTTTGTACTTGACCCAGAATAAGTGGATGACGATGGATGGATTGATAATTGAAAATCAGCTTTATATGCTATAGAACTTGATAGTGTTAATGTCATTTTCAGTCGCAGCACCAAATGGCAGACAGATAAATTAAAGATAAATTATATTTTCCTCAGGATTTGGTGGAAACCAAAAAGAAAACTGGGGTTTCTTTTACACCTGATGTTCTCAACCACGGTTCACGTTTTTATTACGTTGAAACAAATATGGACCAAAGTATGGTGATGGACTGGTAGCTAGAGAGATGCCAGTTCACCTCCTGGGCACTGCCAAGGTGCTCTTGAGCAAGGCACTGAACCCCCAACTGCTCGGGGCGCCTTTCCATGAGCAGCCCCCCCACTCTGACATCTGATATGATTTGGGTTTTTAGCTTTGGGTTTTTTCCTCCTTTTTGTTTTTTTTATCCTGTCTTGTGTTTGTATCTTTTCTCCCGGGTCTTGTGTTGTTGGTCCTGTCTTGTGTTCCCCTGAGTGTCTGTATGTTCGGTTTCCTGTTTTATTTTGAAGTCTGGTTTTTGTCTCGTCCTGTCTTTAGTTTTTACTTCCTGTGTCTTCCCTCTCTTGTGATTACCTGATGTTTTCCACCTGCTTCCCTGCCTTCTCCACCTGCCACCTGCCTCTACTTACCTTGTGTATTTAGTGTCTGTGCTCCCTCGTCTCTTGTCAGATCGTTGTGTCCTGTCGGTGTGCCGGATTGTCCCTGCGGTGTTTTGGTCCTCAGTTTTTTATCCCTGTGGGTTTTACCAGTCTCTGTGCTCCCGTTCCTGTTTTTGTACTTTGTTTTTCTTCTGCCTTTTGGATCCCTGTTTTGTTTGAACTCTGCCTTTTTGTTCAATATATTCTTGTTTAACTCCTGCCGGCCTGCTGCTCTCATCTCTGCGTTTTGGTCTTAAACTTCATTTAACTGTCACTTCTCTCCATTTAGTGCATGTAATGTGTGTAATAACCGAGTGAAAACATTGTAATTTCCTCTTGCAGGATTAATAAAGTACACAAAAAAAATCCCTCAGTCATGACTTAAGGCGCATACGCACCAACCTGATTATCGGCCGTCTGACAGTCTGGTGTTGGAGCCATCAGATAAAGGAGAATTAAACTTGATATTAAACAGATCTCAAAGGAAAACGTGTCTTCACAGACAGAAATTTTCAGCCTACACGTACAATTCTAAGCCTGATTCACCTCTGAAACAAAGGGGAGCACATGTCTCCTCACATGTACTGTAGGTGTTAATGCACAAAATGGCCGACACGTCAGGAGGTCCTGGATTCCCATAGGACTAGGGGAGCCCAAAAACCGCATGTTGCCGGGGCCTACAAAACATGCTGACACATGCGGACTCCACCTCTACTTTGGTTTGAAACATTTCAGCGCTAAAACTTCCATTTTTTTAAACAATTTGACATTTTTAAATTTCATTTTGGTGTTGAAAGCACCCTGGATCCTCTGAAAACACCGGTGTTTTGCAGGAAAAGGAAACGTTTTTCTTTTTAAGTCAACTGACCTTGCTCCCTGCTGCCCCCCTAGTGGAGAACGTTTCTATCCCATCTGTTTTACCATGGAAACTAATGCAAATTGTGTTATGATGTTAACGTGATTTTGATTAATACATGTGTTATTACTGCACGCGTGATTCATTGATCTGATTGGACCGTAGAGTCCAGGTGTGGAGCTGGACTCCGTGGTGTATCCTTCTGAAAATCAGAAAACAAGTAACAGGTGCAACACATTAGGCATGGGCAGAGTAATCAAACAAGGCGGGAAAACACTGGAAGAAAAACAGACTTTCAAAATAAAACAGGAAACGGAGCAAAAATACAAAACAGACCAAAATAGGACAAAACACAAAAACCATAACAGGATGTTTAAATAGATAACTGTTTGAAAACAATTTGGCATTTCACTTACAGCTACATTTTCCATGTTTGGTACCGGTAAATACCTTTTCCCTTACAAAACTATGAGTCAAATGGAGATTAAGGGAGTTACTGCTGTAATCTTCCTTTCGCTTCTCTTCCACCTCTGATTCTTTTCTTCCTTCTTGATCATCAGATTTGACATTAGCATGCAACCGTGCTGTCTGTTAGCCATGTGACTGTTAGCTTGACTCAACGCAGGCATGATGTGCAGGGAAGAATAATGAAACGCAGGCATGTGTGTATGAGAGAGAGAGAGATTGTTATTGTTAGTGTCTTAGTTCATTAATCAACTTTATGCTCAGGACTGTGATTGTGCTGTGTGGGGTGTGTGTTTACAAACTACATGCATACATGCATGAGCTGGGTGTAGGCAGGTCCGTGTGTTTGCAGACTTGTGCATGACATGTTTTTTCTTTTAATTGGCATGTACAAATTTGTATCAGGCTACAGACTACAAAATCAATGGAAAAAAGGCAGCCGCACACTAAAGTCTGTGCAAAACCTCTATTTAATTTAGCAAGCTTTCAGTCAGAGACAATTTTTCAAGGCAAAGACAAGTAGCATGTACATGAAATGTATGGGATTAGATGTGGTGACACTAGTGCTGACATAGTGACAACGTTCAGTTTCACAGCAGCACACAAACGTCTCCTGTTATTTCTTGAAACAAGCACAATGTCATAAGATAGCGTGCCCCGTGCATAAAATGAGGGGAATTCATTTCCCACCAGGAGCGGATTACATGGAGACATCACTGATGTTGGCTTTGAACTATCGCAGAGAAAAGACAAGTGTGTGTGGGGATTAAACATAGATAGACATATGAATTTGTGTTCAATTTTCAACTCGAGGGAGGACAGTTTATAGCATAACATTTCCATTTTCACACAGTTTTTTCCTTCAAACCATGGGAAGACATACACTAGGAAGTTTATTCCTTCTTTCTAATACGACCCACAGGAGAGTTTTCTGTCTTCAGATCTAAACCAGAGAAGGTAACAGTCACGGTTTCATACACATCATTAACACTTTGAAACAGTCACAGTTTGGTTATGTTCAGGCACAAAAAAAATATTTAAATTTAGAAAAAGATTGAGGTTTGGGTGAAAATCGCACGATACTTTGCTTCCACAGAAAGTGACGTAACTCTGTTTTTTCCAAAGAGTTTTTACTTTTTTTCTCCTTGCAATCAGGACACGGACCCTGGTCTCCAAGGTGAAAGTCCTGGGTTTGTTTGGCCACTACCACCTAATGGTCCAAGCTATAAAAATGAGGTCAAAACATAGTTTAAAAAATAATTTTTTAGAATGCATTCTGGACTCCTCGGGAGAGTCATCGTTTAAAAAGTGCTCGAGCAGCCAATTTGAGAACCATTTGTCTTCATAAAAGTTAACTTCAGGAGCCAACTGAAAACTCCCATGAATCAACTCCAGTCAATTAAAATATAATTTTATTGCTGTGTCCATTTATCTCCATTCACACTGGAGATACGTTATTATTGCAGGTGCTGTGGTGCTTCTCTGTACTCTGTCTTAAAGTTATTCTTCATTCCTCTCGGCTTAGAGGAATGAGACGTCCTTTCCTCGGACACGCCACGTGAATTCGTCAGCTGTTTGGGCGGAGGTAGCGACGGCTTTTAGCTCGTGTGTCCTTGCTCATAGCGCCTCAGAGATCCATCCTCGCTCCTCGGGCAGGAATAAGATCTTTGAGACGGCCTCCACGACGGAGGGCCAGAACAACTTCCTGTCCAAGCAAGGAGATATCAAATAAGAGTAGAGATGTGTTGACATCGATACCAAAGGTGGCAGAAGCTCAGTCCGTAGGGATGGGGTTGGGAACCGAAGGGTCGCAGGTTCAAGTCCCCGTACGGACCAAAGTACGGAGTGTGGACTGGTAGCTGGAGAAATGCTACTTCACCTCCTGGGCACTGCCAGGTGCTCTTGAGCAAGGCACCCTACCCCCCCTTTCCATTTGTGCATGAATAGGACCTGAGCATTTGTGTGTATTCCAGGTGTGTAGTGATTACTAACAAAACAGAGTGTAAATTGTAATTTCCCCACTGGGGATCAATAACTGTATAAATTTTTAAAAACATTATTAATTTACCAGTATCGTAAAAGCCTCTGATACTGTCTAAAATGCGGGTATCGGTAAGCACTGAAGTTTATGTGCCGATCTGATACTATGTAACGTAACCCAATCCACTTTAAAGTAGTTTATTTACATCTTTTTTCCATTATGACTTCCTGGATAATAAAATAACGTTCAGTGGCATTCATTGTTTGTGTTGTTTGTTCATATTTCACAAAGAGTTTAACCTAACCCAGGCCGAACAACGATGATAGCAATCATATCACATCCATACAGGGATAATAGTATACAGCTGTTAAAAAATATGTATTTTTAACACACTGGTATCGGATCGGTACTTTGGAAGTTCGGGTGTCGGAATCTCAAAGGAAAAGATGTTTTCAAAACATCTCTAAATTAGAGAATGGAGATTTAGCCCAAGATCTTTTCTCTTGATTCATTCTAGACACTAAACACAAGGGGGGGAAGCAAAGAGAAGGCTAAATCAATCAATCGGCCAATTAAAGAGGGGACAACAAAGTTCTCTATAGAGAGAATAAATAAATTGCAATTGGGGAAGAGCAGGATGTGGAAGAGTAGTTATGGAGGGCAAGAGGTGATTAACCAGAGAAGAAGAGGAACAAGTGACAACAGAAGAGAAAGACAAGGAGACAAGGCCACAAGCAACAACAAAAAAGATGGAGATGTTTGACTCATTCCTAGTCTATCTCGACTACGTTTCATTGCCGGGATTGTTCGCCGGATGTCCATCACCTTCCTCTTTCTTTGTGTTGGCATTCTAACCTCCGGGGGATTTCTGAGGACTATGGTTACTGGTCCTCAGGTCTCTGCAGGGTAAATCCAGACAGCTAGCTAGACTATCTGTCCAATCTGAGGACTATGGTTACCTGGTCCTCAGATCTCTGCAGGGTAAATCCAGACAGCTAGCTAGACTATCTGTCCAATCTGAGGACTATGGTTACCTGGTCCTCAGATCTCTGCAGGGTAAACCCAGACAGCTAGCTAGACTATCTGTCCAATCTGAGGACTATGGTTACTGGTCCTCAGGTCTCTGCAGGGTAAATCCAGACAGCTAGCTAGACTATCTGTCCAATCTGAGGACTATGGTTACCTGGTCCTCAGATCTCTGCAGGGTAAATCCAGACAGCTAGCTAGACTATCTGTCCAATCTGAGGACTATGGTTACTGGTCCTCAGGTCTCTGCAGGGTAAATCCAGACAGCTAGCTAGACTATCTGTCCAATCTGAGGACTATGGTTACCTGGTCCTCAGATCTCTACAGGGTAAATCCAGACAGCTAGCTAGACTATCTGTCCAATCTGAGTTTTCTGTTGCACGACTAAAACTACTTTTGAACGTACACATGTTCCACCAAAACTAGTTCCTTCCCCAGGCTATTTTGCAGAGGCACCGTCATTGAGTCCGGCGCTCAGCACCGCCCAAGATGATTGAAGACATGCCAATGAACCAGAGCATGTTTTACTCCCATCCCAGAATGCTGTGTGGACTAGCCAGATTTTCCTTCGCAGTGCTTTGGAGGTATGGCAATGCGAGACTAACTCATTCCCTTTCCACCTGCAACAAGTTCTCCCATTTCACGGAGAAGACAAGGACCCACGAAGGTGAGGAAGATGAGCTCAGTCCCCCGCAACCGCATTTAGAAAGCTTTTTAATCCCAGTCTGAGAGGTGTCAACGCGTATCACAAGCATTTATCATTACCCTGTGTGTTCTTTTGCAGATAAACAATACAGCAAGTCATTACACCGGTATCAACATAAATCTGCTAACAGATTTCCACACTTTGTCGTTGGCATTGCTTCGCTTTTGAGCCAGACGCCGCAGTCATTTAGATTGGGTGCTATCGGCATGTAGTTATGGAGAGAGTGAGCCGAACTTAAGGTGAATTTTAAGCACTGACACTTGAATCAGCAGAGAGAGAGAGAGAGAGAGAGAGAGAGAGAGTTCTGCTGTTGACCAACTGTCTCCTCCATCTGTGCTGGATGTCTCTGCCCTGGGCAAGTGTGAGGAAATATGCAAGCAGATAAAAAAAAAAATATATATATATATAAAAAACATTCAAAAGTTGCAGTGTCTTTGCATCCCCTTCTCTTTTTCTCTTCCTGTCTCTTTCTCCTCCGACACCACCTCGGGGAGGTAAATGACTGCTGTGAAGCCAGAGTTGAGGCTGCTTGACCTTGATAACAAACCTGCATTCCCGAATAAATATTCAGTGGTTTAGGAGCGATGGCGTGTGCCTTCCCTCCGCCAGATAACAGGTTATGTATGAGGCAGATGCTTCAGTTTTGGGCCCAGCCAGCAACACAAGGGCCTACACATGGAGCTTCCAGGAAGTTGCGATGTTGCATTGCATTTACAAGGGCTCAGTCAGCATTGATTGGAATAACCACAACTTGTGGGTCAAAATCTATCTAACTGTAACCCTAACCCCCAACTATCATGTGACACTAGACAAGAGCTAAGGTATCCATTGGTGCCAACTGTGTCATGCTAGCTTCTCGGGATGGAGGTTTAAAAACTCTCCAAAGAACTGGCATGGCTGAAAAACTGCCATTTTAAGAAAGTCTATTGGACTCTCACCTCAACATATGTGAATGAATGGCAATCAATACTCACTGACACTCAATAATAATCATCGTAGAATACTTGATTACTAAAATAATCGATAGTTTCAGCCCTATAGGATTGTTCAAGAATAAGTAGTATTGCAGCTGAAATATCCTAAATTGACATCAAATGGGAAATTAAATCTGGAAATCAGTGGGGATACCCTGCCCCACAAAATTCGGTGAAAAGCAGAGGTGGGTAGTAACGAGTTACAGTTTACTCCGTTACATTTACATTTCTGAAAACATTGTACTTCTAGGAGTAGTTTTAAATCCCTATAATTTTTACTTTTACTTGTAGATTAGTGAAGAAGAAACTGTCTTCCTCCGCTACATTAGGCTACAATGAGCTTGTTACTTTTCTTTTTACCTCGTTGGTATTCTACGCGTCATTGTTTTTATCCCCCGCCCCGCGTACGCCTCATTTTAATGTTTTATTTTGTCAAAAAGAGACTTCCTCTAAAGGCTGTACCACGTGACTGTGTTCCACCAATCAAACATCGTTGTGCAGTCTCCTCACGTGACCACACTCGATCTCAGCAGTGGGACGGGTTAGCTTAGCTTCGTTAGCTTTACAGTCGTAGCAAAACCAAATTGTCAGAATCAACCGTCGGCAATGCAGACACAGGTGAGGAGGAACCCCCCCGGCCTCATTGTGAAAGCATGGTTACCATAGTAACAGTGCCAAACAGCAGCTACATTACGTCTGACTGAATGCTTTTGTTAAAAAATAAATCAGACGTTACTCAACAGCTACTCAGTACTTGAGTAGTCCATCACTAACAAGGAAAACTAGTGTGGCATGAATGAGCTGCAGTAATTCCAGCATGGGACTTTCCTAATGACTGAATTGAATTCAGGTGTGACTGATTATCAGAGACCCAATTAGCGCCTCTATAGCTCACAGGTGAATAATTAAGACAGAAACACCTAATCTATACTGTTTTTTTTTAAAATGAGTATGTAATTATAAAAGTAAAGGTGCTTATGTGTAATTGAGTTCTAGAGGCTAGACTTTCTATTTTCCTATACTGATGAAAATTCTGTTTTATATTTAGTTGTTTAACCGTGAGTATGAATTTAACCTCCAGACCTCCAGAGAGAAGAATCATAGTATAAAATACACAACTATACTATACACTATAAAAACATGTTACAACCTGACCATTACGAGAACTATTTTAGTTAACTGCTCCTCAGATCTCTTATTTCATGTATATTGTATGTACTGTATTTATATTGTATGTACTGTATGTATATTGTATCCTAGTATTTCATTTATATTCTGGGCTGTGTGACTGATTTTACTGCTGTAACACTATAATTTCCCATTTTTTGGGGATTAATAAATCTCTCTCTCTCTCTCTCCAGGGTAAATCCACACAGCTAGCTAAACTATCTGTCCAATCTGAGTTTTCTGTTGAATTTACACATTTTCCACCAAAATAAGTTCCTTCCTGAGGCTATTTAGCAGAGGCACCGTTGCTCCGTCTGGTGCCGCCCAAGACGATTGGTGTAAATAAAAGCCATAAACATTTTTTTCTCCCATCCTGGAATGCTTTGTGGACTAGCCAGACCCTCTTCTGCAGCGCCGTGGAGGACGGTCTGGCAGTGTGAGACTAGGCCAAGGCACAACGGCTTACCATAGCATTTAGCAGCTAAAGGGACAGATATGTCTCTAAAGGTGTTGATAGATACCAAAAAACAGAGCTACAATAGAGTGAATACTTACATTCACCACATGGCCACAATCACAACTCCAAATGAACAATCATGTTGCTCTCTAACTGTTGGATGTGTTTTATTTTTTATTTTTATTGCAGCTTATTGCAGGTTTGAACACCCAGCCAGGGGTCTATGTTTAAGCGTAGCAGCGACTTGCTATCCACCAGACCTGTACGGTGCCTACAGATCAGATACTCTGAGATAACGCTGTGTGGAACATAGTGTCTCCTCTGTGATCCGTCGTTAGTTGGTGCTACCTGCACAGTGGGTTTAGAGGAGAAGAGGAGAACATGGATTGGAGTTACTGTGCATCTCAGGATGAAACCCTGCTGGGCAAATAAAGCAGATAGATAGGATTTTACTTCCTATATACATCGTCATTACTGCTCCCCAATAAAACGCCTCAGATTTCCCATCAGATCACGGCTCCTTTCTGCGGTGAACCCAATCAAACACAACACTAGAGCAACAATCATAGAAGCATAAGAAAACACAACGCAGGCAGGAGGTGTGAGCCTGGAATAAATAAAAACTCCCAAAAAATACCTGAATGCATTTCACCTTCATTCCACATGATGTCCCCTGTAACCAAACACACACCTAGAGTGTGTCATTCTCATTTTCAATAACTAGGTAAGGTAAGATGTCAGATTAGATAAATGTGACGCTCCCTGAGGAAATTTGTCGCAGGTGCATCCAGCCATTGAATTAATATGAAAATACAGAGTGACACAGCCTTTATTGCTCATTGGCTCACAGACCACTGTTTTAACATTACCCATCAGTCAACACACACAGCAGCTCTGTTATAACAGAAACTGCACTCAAAGGAAATTCTCTTTTTCCTTTCTTGAGGCAGTCAAGACACAACGTTTTTGATGTCTATGTGCCATGTGAAGGGAAAATTATCATTGTTATACATCAACATTTAATGGTATCTTACGATCTAACGTTAAAGACATAATATGTCTTCAGTTCCTGATCCCAGCGTCCTCGGCTGCTATCGATGGTCTTTGATGAGGAATCCTGAGTGATCGCAGCCTGGCTTCACCTCTGTCTCTGTGCTCGCCGCGCCCTGCGGCGTCGTCTAATTTGTTTTCTCACCGAGTAATTAAAAATGCAGCGTGGAAGAGCAGGCTGATCAATGACACCTGGCAGCCACGCAGGGAACGGATCAGTCCGTCCATTTATCCATCTGAACACATACTGTCCATTTATCTGTCCTTCCACACCTAGCCATACCTCATACAGTCTGTCCTGTCACCTTCACCCACTGCTGACCTGGGATAAATGGATGGTTCTGTGTGTGTGTGTGTGTGTGCGTGCAGATGACATCTGCTCCAGAGGTCAAGGTGATTCAATTGTTTGTGCAGGTAAGTGGGTTTATTGGTCTCCAGGGGTTGAGGTTATTCTGGTAAGTCAGGGAGAAAGGTTGAGGTGGTGGTGATGGGGGGAGGTTGGGGGTCAAGGAACACAGGACTTTCACCCTGAAGACTGCGGTTTATGTCCTGTGCGTCACTTTAGTTATGTTCCAAACATCCCCACCCAGAAGCGTTTCCTTAACCCTAACCTTGTTGTTTTTGTTGGCATAACCTAACTAAGTAGTTTTGGTTGAATTAACAAGTTCAAGACGTGTTCCCCGTGTTTAAATTTAAACAGTCACCATAGTAGAGCGTCCCAGTTTGACGTGCAGGGCTACCGGACACTAGAAGACTTTGATCAGACTCTTTAAAAGACTGAAGTCTGACACCGTCTGTATATCAGTCACTGAACATTGTGGAAGGCTCTGTATTTTGTATCTTTGTGTATGTTTTTATTGTGATATGGATCCCCCTGGGTGTGAAATAAAGTTTTTATACATCATCTCACATCTAAAGTCATATGTAAAGACACATTGCACGACTGCAACCACATTTGATTTGAGAAATGTAACCAAGCTTTTCTCCTGTTGGATGACGTGCTTCAGAAGGGTTGAAAATCTGCAACTTTGCCTCTTTAGCGTTTAGCTTAGCGCGGCGCCATAGGAACCATAACAAACACCGGCTTTAGCTGTTTGCTGCTTCCTGTTTGGTGCTGGAGGGAGCGCACCCATTGACTGACTCAGAGGGAGTTTTATGACCACCTCAAACTATTGAGACGCCGGGACCGCCCCTCATGATTTAATTCCGATATTGGTGTTACTCTTAGTACAGAAAGAGTCAAATGCAAGGCTCAAAGGATTGCAAATGGATTTATTTGCCTAAAAGAGAGTGGAAGTGGGGAGGCAGACCAGGGACCGAGACGCAGAGAGCAGGAAGCTAGGGAAGTCTCAGGGGTGAGGGTACTCGGGGAAGCATGGAGGAGTGGGGAGCGGAGACAGGCGGAAGCAGTATGTCGTGGGAGGGAGCCTGAGAGGTGAAGCTTGCTGACCGGAAATGGAAACTGAAATGAGAACAATAGGGTAAGTAAAACATATAACAGAACACTTGCAGACTCGAAATAGCTAGTACGAGTTGCACCAGGGTGACTGGAGCAACAACCAAGCGAAGACGGTCTGAAGAGACGGGGTTGAAATACTGTTCTTGATTGCAGAAGGAAGGCAGGTGTGAGCGGCGGGAGCAGGTAATTGTGGAATGAGAATCAGGTGTGAGCGGTCAGCTGGCAGGAGCAGGAGGGAGAGGGAGAGAAAAAAGAAAACAGCAGGGACAAATAGGGCAAGCCAACAGAAAAACTCAGATAGAAAAATAGTAAACAAAACAAAAAACTCACAGCCAGACGGTCCCTAACCATAACAACTGGAAATAGTCTACGACAGTGGAATTGCTTGAAAAGTCATTTGGTGTAACCTGAGTCCAAAAACACAAATGGATTGTTTTTATATAGTGCTTTTCTAGTCTTATAGACTACTCAAAGCGCTTTTACATCATACAGGATACATTCACCATTCACGAGGCTGCCGTACAAGGTGCCACATGCTCATCAGATACACACTCACACACATTTACACACCGATGCACAGCATGGGGCAGCGTTGACATTGCACTGCTAACCTTCCGATTGGCAGGCGACCACTGAGCCACAGCCACCCCAAACACACACACGACGTACGCTGAACGATAGTATACATATTGTCTATGTAGTGCATAGTATGCGATTTTGGATGCAACCACAGTGTTGGTTTATACCTTCACAGTCCTGGAATAGCATTTAGAAAACCCAGTTAGTGAAGTCTTCAGGCAAACGCCATGCTCACCACCAGCTGCTTAGTTGGATAGCTAACAGATGGACTGCTACATACATGAGCCATCATATCAAGGGCTGTAGTGTGTGCATCTGGGGGAGATAGTATGCATCTCTGTGTATGTTTATTATATGTTTGTGTGCATCTGTGTCATTAGTGTAATTAATGATTCATGTAGAAGAAGTGATGACTAACTGTCCCCCGAGCACAGTGATTACATTTGTGTTGATGAACCAGATGCTGCACATGCAGCTAATTATGCACGTGAAATGTGCGATCGGCTAACATGACAGCAAATCTTTAGCGAATCCTTAATTAATTCACTCCTTCCTCAAGTATCTGTAGATAAAATAATCAGATTTCTGACGATTTCTGTCCCCTGCTTATCTCCTCTTTGTATAGAAATCCAGAATGGATGTTTGAACTTGTTTTTTAACAATTTGTTTTGTATTGTCGCTTTAAAATAATATCTTTAGTGTCCAGTATTTGCAGGTTGTTTCTTCAATGCCAAAATAACTTTAATTCTGTCGGTGTCATTTCAATTAGAAGCCTGAGGAAGATATTTTCCACTTCATGGTCATCTGTTGCCGTTCTGTGTCTTCACCGCTGACATGTAGCCTGACGGCCATCTTCTTGAACTCGCAATTAGCAGAAACCATTTCATCTTAATGCTTCCACTATGCGCAGAAAATGGCCAGCACGTAAGAGGAATACACTGCAGACAGATTAAACAGCGCTGCCTTTGTGATTGAATGGTGGAACATTTTGAATTATGCCTCTGTAGCCATGTAGCCTTCTGATGACCTCTCTTTTCATTTTCCTTTCTTCTCTCACTCTGTCTTTATATTTCACATTGCCCCCTTCTATGGAGTTTTATCTCTGGGATTTGCATGGGTGTAAATAATTAACACATTATTCGGTGGCAGCTTGTACTAAATCAGAGCCCTTTATCGTAACCCATACAGGACCTGTTGGACTGTTATTAAAAATGAAACTGAGAATGCAGCTTTGCTCATGATAGATAAAGACAGCCAAGCCATGAACCTAAACCCATTCGTGACCTCAGCATGGGCACACAAGTCTAAGACACCTTTTAAAACTGCATTTTTGAAATAAAAAATCCATCATCATTTAAAGGAAGCTCAGCACAAGTTCATTCAGGAAGACTATGACTATGCTTCACATTTCTCTCCCACGCCCCTAACCTAATTGCATGCATTGCACCTAACTGTGTTTTCATCAGCTGGCTGTGGCCGTTAACTCTTCCAGTTAAACTAACCAGAATTTGCCACAATCTCGCTTATTGCAATCAAACTTTATGGGACCTATATTGCTCCAAGCGCAATTGACTTTGTACACCGATGCATGTATCATTCCTGTTTTGCACCCGACGCACAGCGGGGCTTTTCCCTCCATAGACTCATGTCGGATAGATG
Organism: Etheostoma nigrum; assembly: GCA_029931835.1. Classification (NCBI taxonomy): domain Eukaryota; kingdom Metazoa; phylum Chordata; class Actinopteri; order Perciformes; family Percidae; genus Etheostoma; species Etheostoma nigrum. Next base: position 2,253,689 of record CM057249.1, read on the forward strand.
GATGGATGGATGGATGGATACTTTATTCATCCCGAAGGACATTTTAGGCATCCAGTAGCAAGACAACCATAACACAACAAACACATATACACACATATATCACACATACATAAGAATAAAAATTAAATTATCAACTAAAATTAAAATTCATTCACAGAAATGCAATGACCATGTTAAGGTGGAATACTAATAGTGCAAAAGTGAAAAGTGCAGGAATTGAACAGTGCAGTAGATCATGATAAAACATTGACTATGACTATAAAATATAAAATATAATAACCTATAAACTGAATTAAGGAATGAACTTGCGCTCCTTGGGGCGGTTGAGGAAACAGAGGAGGCGTGTTCCAACGGAAACGTTCCCTAGTGCTATTTTGCAGTTTCATAAAACAATTCCTCCACAGACCTGGAAAAAACCTAGTCTAAAGTCAGTGGTGCGTTATTCAGATGCTATTTTAAGGGTGCATGCGTGGCCGTGATGTAGAGTGTACACACCGCCCATACACTGATTCTCTCATCTACACGGACCCAGCAGTTCACATTAATGCAAATCATACATAAACACAAGGAAAATATGACCTTGTTTTACATTTCCATGAATTATGGATGTGTTGATGACATAAAAGATGAACTATTAGAGGACTTAAGGTGATGTGATGTTGAACTGCATGTACCGATGCCACTTAACCCAAACGCCCCAGCAGCAGCAGCACGGGAGGAGACAGAAGAGCTGCATCGTCTATATTTCTGTCAGGTCCATTAAGTCAAGAACAACGCGGACAATAAAAATGTACGGAAAAATAAAGAGCGTTGTGTGGAATCAATCATGTTATTTTGGGGAATTAAAAAGAACATTGATATAGGAAAACAGGTCAATTTGACCCGAGGACAACATGAAGGTTAATTAGTGGTGTCTTGTAATCCAATAAGGGATGGGCCAAATTTTTAGAATGAAATGGAAATTACATAAAACTAAAACTGTACAAAAGTTTCAACAAAGCTTTATTTTAAAAACACTGGATTAAAAATATAAAATATAAATTAATCTCCATAGACATGTACAACTGTTTGCTGTGGGCAGTCATTACAAGTTGCACTGGATGTAGTCTTGTATTACCAGACTGCGTCAGGGCTGGAGTACGGTCTGGCTGGTTTACATATATGCCAATAAACCACAGCATGTTTTTCTCCCATCCGAGAATGCTGTGTGGACTAGTCAGACCCTCCTTCGCAGCGTTCTGGACGAAGGTCTGGCAATGCGAGACTAGCTGCCCAGTAACGTTCTGGTATAGGTGAACACATGCTCTGCGTTGTTTCTTTAAACCAATCACAATCTTCTTGGGCGGCACTAAGCCCTGGCTGCAGCAGCGTTGCCTTGCAAAATAAATTGCGGAAGGGGAGAAGAATGCCTGACATCCGGCACATTTCTCACGCTCACAGATGTCGGGCTTTCTACCTGCACTTACATCCCGTAAGCCAGACTACACTGGATGTAAATGTCAGATGAAATGTAATGTGAAAATGAAGTGAGGACTTTCTCCATACACCTTTAGCATTTTAAGTGCTGAACTTTTCTTTGATGTAGCTTCCTAAGTGCCTGTATTAGTTTTTATTTTCCAGCAGGGGGAAACCAGGACACCTGTTCTCCACTGACTCAGTTAAGGAACATCAAAGGCTTCCTTTATTCACAGAGGAATGTATACCACCACCATCATGTTATTATGGGAAGGTTTGGATACTTGCTTCCAAAAAGCATCTACAGAATATCAAGGAATATCCTAATGTGCACATTCAGCTGTGCTTGAGTTATGTGCTATGTGACTTATACATTTACTTCAGATTTGATCAATAAAAGGTGCAAGGATTCCCACACAGTTTTATATTGGATATACTGTCCTAACTTAAAGTCTTCTATACAGCTAGTTTAACATGCATAGCATTACATTCTCCAAAGAATGGGCAGGTTATTGTGCTTGGCAGAGTTTGATGAAGGAAAATATAGCACTTTTTGTAAAGCTGCAAAGATTAACACAAAAATACAAGTATCTTTGTAAGTACAAAATATCTCTCGTACATCAGGAGAGAAATATTGATACAAATCAACGTAAACATGGTGCTTAACCCTCATGTTGTTCTGGGGTCAAATTTGACCTGTGTTCAGTTTTTTTAATCACAAAAAAATGGGCCTTTCATAATATCTCTGAAAATGTCAACAATAAAAATATCAAATAACTTTGGAAAAAACATCAAAAAAGCACCCACAACATAGAAAAACTGACAAATGTCAGAAAAAGCGATAATAGTGTCAACATTGTTTTGTTCTCATGGTTGACGGGATGACAACACACGGGTTAAAAATGATGCATTGTAATCTGTAAATACCATTTACAGAAGAATGCTTTAACGACCAAAGATTGAATACATCCATATGTAGTTGACAATTAAACACCATCAAACATACTGAACTCAAGTCAAATAAATGTTAACATAAACATGTTAATAAGACTGTAAATAGTGGATAACTTGCAGATAAAGCCGGTTTTTGGACTAAGGCACAGGATTAAGAGGATTCAGACTCTAGGGGCTTCTCATGTCACTTAAATTGCCTCCTTGACTCCTCCACTTGCCTCCCTTCCTTGCGTCTTAGTCCCTCCCACCGAGGAAATCATCAACGAGCAAATGTGTTTTTTTAGAGGGAATTCGTCAGCTGTTTGGGCAGAGTTAGCAACTCCTTCACAGCTGCAGGGATCATCTCCTGCTCTCCAGTAACATCACAAAAATGATTAGAAATCAACCTCCGGGTAAGACACAGAAATTGGCATATTTTTATCTAGGGAGCATGCGACAAAACGCACACAAACACATCAGGCTCAAAGCAACAATCAGTCCCATTGTACAGTAGGTTGACTTTACAGTCATTTTTTAAAGCAGCACGTCTCGATGTTGAATCAAAGACAAATGGCACAATCAGTAATAATCACGCAGGTACACATGCACTGTGCCGTTTGAGAACATATCTGAAGTGTGTGTGTGTGTGTGTGTGTGTGTGTGTGTGTGTGTGGAGGGGTTCACCTTTTACACTTTTCCTGAAAACATCCCTGAAATTTAAGGCTAGATTATTATTTGGTCTTTAAAAAGTAAATGAATACCTACTGCTCATTGTTTTAAGTTTTTAAAAACTTAAAACTTTAATTTCCTCCTGGGACTCAACTCTGGGATTCTTGACCACTGGGACTAGTCCGGCTAGGGTTTATGAAGGTCGCAGGTTCAAATCCCCAGACCAGCAGGAGAACATCAGTAAAACCGTTGCAAATGAGAATTTTACTCCACTATTCTACATAAAATGTATACTTTTACTCCGATACATTACCACTAAGCATCTTCGAATACTTCATTGATGATGTTGACGAAGACTTTGAATTTGATGTTTAAGAGGTTGTGGAAACCCTGAATATGATGCTTCACTATAAGGAAGCCACAACAAAGTTTTTTTTAATTTTTTTTTACTTTCACTCCTAATAGTCAAGTACATTTAATATCATACAATTACTTTTGGTACTTAAGTGAAGTACATATGAGATATTTTAAGACTAAGTAATGCTCTAAAAGGGGATTTCTACCAAAGTATTTTTCTGTTACGATACTTGAATTTTTACTTTAAGTATTGCTTTCAAGTACTTTATACAAGACTGTGATCCACTGGCTCACAAATCTTCCTCTTCAGCATCATGACCCCCCCCCCCCCCCCATCCAAGACTAAGTTGTGCAATAATTGATTTGGCCTTCTCTTTGAGCAATTAACCCCATCACCTCTCGTTTAATGCCTATTTTGACCCCTCTAAGAAAACCCAATCCTTTGGGTAAAAATGCTGCGACTGAATATAAATCCTGAGCATGAGTAGAGCTGGAGGCAGCGTTTACTCTCCCGTTTCAGTGCTGTATCTATGTTGATGTAATTATGCGTGCATTGATTAGCTGCATTGACAGGCTTACAGTAACAACTGGAGCTGAATTAAAGAGGCTAATGAATATGACTGCCAATATGTAATGATGCAGGAAAGGCTGACTGTGTAGACGTGTAGCAGTTGATTATCCCCCAAGAAGAAAGTGATTTTACGGTCAGCATGCTTTCCAATTTTTTTCAGCAGCATGCCGCTCTCTCCCTCTTCCTCCTGCGTCTTTGCATCTCCATCTTCCCATTTTCCCTCGACGCGTCTCTTTCCTGGTCTGCCTCCCTCAGACTGTCATCATATGCTTGTATCCTGAAGTGCTGATTCATCATCCTCTAAAGATGAGCCATGTTGCCGCAATTAGATGGACAATTTAATCTAATGTGAGGTGAGAACATCAGTACTTCCTGCATAGATTGCACACTTTATCATCTAAGTAGCACCAGTTTTTTTTTTTTTCCAGAGGCACTGGCAGTGAAACGGGACATGCAGTAATACACACACTCGAGGTTTAATTTCAGCAAACAGCATTTAGGCTGTGTCAGTGTGATTGCTGCTGTCAATCACCTCTAAGCTGGTTGAAGGGGTGGGGGGGGGGACGGCAGTATTAACATTCAGAAACAACCACATCCAAGTATGTGTTACTTTCTCAGTGCACATATTGCTGCTCAGGGTGCTGGAGCATATCCCAGCATCCACTGGGCAAGAGGCAGAGAAAGGCTCTGTCATTGGGCAAGCGTATGAACCTAGAATCTGATTTGATTTATACACAATAAGGATTTTTAAATGCACACAATACTCTGGTTTTTGCCCTTATTCCAGAAAAGACAATGTTCCGACTAAGCTGTTTACATGGCTGAAGAAGTGAATATTCAACTAATATTCCCATTTACATGCAGCCGTGCACAACAGTTTTCCAGCGGTGATCTTGGTCGACCTTGCAAACAAGGCGTCTCTCTTTCATTCCTTCAACCAGCTTCTTGGAAAGGTCGGCATTGCATTGTTTGCGCATATCCAAAAACCTGTTGATATGCAGGTTTTTCATAATGTGTAAAAGGAGCTGTTTCTTTTCTTTGGAGCATGCATTTCTATCACAACCGAACAGTTGTGTACAAAAACCATAGAAACACACAGATGCACTGTAGACTATAGAGAATGTACAAAGAATGCCTGTAAAACCCGAGTAATACCGGCATATCTCACCTCTTATTAGGAAAATGCTTAATTGGAATATGCTGTTTACATTTATCTTATGTATGTTTGTATGTATGGCTATGTCCATTTTGTTATATAAGCGACCCAGGGAGGCAAAAAGAATTTCAGCTCTGACTGACAATAAAGTTGTATAGTATCTTATGGTATCGTATATTATTGTATTATTATTGTATTGTATATCGTATGGTATTTTATGCCCTGAATCAGATTTGAAATAGTGTCATATTCTGAATAATAACAAAAATAAATTGCACAACTCGCAGACAGAACTTGTGACGCACGGGAAGAACACACTCTTTTGATAGCCCCTGTGATGGTGAATGTAAACTCCCATGCCATAAACAACTGCACCAAAAAATGGACATATCAATGCACAACCCTAATGAACAATAACATGAATAAATCATCAGAGCCATAATAAAAACACGGTTGATCTGATGAACTGGATCTGTTGCTCCACTCTCTCCTGCAGCATTGCTCTCCATCTCTGATGCTTCTGCTAATCCCCATCCAGACCCACAGCAGGCTTGTTGTCCTGTGTTGGTTAGTTCCATTATCCATGTCTATTTCTTCATCCTCCTCTTGCTTGTTTTGTACTTCATCTTCCTCATATTCCTCACTGTCCTGTCTTTCTCCCTGGGGTGCTGGCTCAGATGTGCTAGCAGTATTAGCGCTAATGCTATTGACCCTTGAAAGGGGGGCCAATAGAAATGATATTGGCCGCCATTTACAATTGAGGGGCCGCATGGCCGTGACAGTCATGCGGTTCTCTGATTGGCCGGCCCAAACGGCCCAAGAGGGCCCGCGGCCCCTCTGCCATTAGCCCAAACTTCCAGATTACCAGTCCGTCACTGGCCTGAGGTAGAATCTTATTTCAGTGCTTTTAAGCGCATAGCAGCTGCACTAAATTGGCCCAAGGAGTCACTGTTGTTGTAGTCTCGCATTGCCAGACCTTCCTCCACAGCACTTCGGAGGAGGGTCTGGCTAGTCTACATAGCATTCTGGGATGGGAGAAAAACGCCCTGAGGAGCAATTAACCGTAGTCCTCATAAATCGACCGGAAATTGTAATACCAACACAAAGAAAGAAAGCCCAAAGTAGTTTGTTATAGACTGACGACCGAGCAGAGTTTAGATTATCTGGCTGTTAAAAATACATTCTGCAAGCCTATAAATAATAATAATAAAAACAATTCATACTGTACCATACCAGAAGTACTTTTTGAATTTGCACGAGAAAAGAGTTTTGTTTGACAAATGCTTTCAGGCATGTGAGGGCAAAACGTTAGACGGTAGATAAAAACAAGGTCATTCTCATCAAGCAAACGTCACTCATATCCAGAACATGAGTCTTGCTCTTACAGAAGAAGAGCCTTGCTTTTTGTGTAGAAAAGCTGTCATTTTGGGCAAAATTTAACTTGCATTTGTCATTTTTCACAAAAACCCCCAATGAGAAACAGTGGTTGTTTTTTCTTCTTTTTTCTTCTAAGTCACAGTGGCTCCTTTTGATATATGGCATTGCAGAAAAACGTGATGAATTTACATCATAGCATGATAAAACACTGTCATAACGACAGTACAATTTGATTCACAAAGACACACAGTTGACTTGGCTCAGAGGACTATCTTTCAACAAGAACACAGGTTAGAGTAATTAACCTCACACTGTGAAGTAACAGCAAACTGAAATCAACTGCTCAACACTTGTTTTGTGAACCTCTATTCAGATATGATGGTGGAGGTCTTTGGTTTTCTATAGTATGCTGTATCAACCCGTTCTCACTCAGAACGTGTAAAATACAGACGGTTGGACAGTGGCTGTCAGCGTCTGATGGGACGAAAAAGGCGGAGAACATACCGGGGAGAGCAGCAGCTAGACGGGGTTCAGGGAGTAGTATGTAAGGGGGGAATTCCTCGTAAGGAGGTTGGTCGGGTGGGGGGTTGGGCTGGGTTTCGTGTCCAGCGTGTGTCCTTAATGTCTCACAACCCACAGTGTTATTTCTTTTTAAAGATAATAGCATACAAGAATGAGAAACCTCATCCAAGCCGGGTGGCTGGAGAAGCACTCAAACCGCAACACCTCGACCCATTGACTCAACTCTCCTCGGCTTGCCGACGGACATGTAGATAAGTATTTTGGGAAGAAAACACAAGCAAAAATGACCCTCACTGGCGTCCAAGGCCACTCGCCACAGTGCTAAGCGGTAAACAAAGATGACAGCTCCCAGCCGTACGGGCCCTTAGTCACCGATTATAATCTCCCCAGGCGAGCTCTGTCCTGCTGGCTCACCTCGCTGCATTTGCTCGGAGAAAAGCCGCAGCAGCTCAACATAGCCCCAGAGGAAAGCTTAATATAATTCCTGCACTTTGAAAGATCTCATCTTTTTAGATCTCGGTGAAGTGGGAGGAGGAATGGAGGCAAGACAGGAAGACGATGTAGCAGTGGGTGGGGAGAAACATGCCAGTCTTTTGCCTCTTTTTTTCCTCAAAGTCCTCTCTCTCTGTCTTTCTTCTCCCAAATCTCTCCTCTCCCTGCATCCTCAGCGATGACAAGAGTGGTGTAGAGATGTTAGCAACACTACTGTCCTTCCTCCTCCTCCTCCTCCTCCTCCTCCTTACCAAACGGTAAAGAGCCCCTCTGAGAGAAGAGAAAAGCAGAAAGCTGTTTACTTGCTTTTCACTCTCATTAACTGCAACCGAAGGTCAGCCTGTCAATAAGCTCGGGTTCATCTTTAGACAATGGGGCTTTTCAAAAATAGTGAGTATAAAATAAAATAATTAGCAGCACCTCTGCTATAATCTTTAATGCCAAGCTGCAAGCTCAACAAGTGAAGTTTCAGTCCAAATGCACTGAGGTGGAAAGGGTATGTTTTGAATAGGAAAGCAGTGGAAATATGAGTTGCATGTTGATTAGGTACTTATTCACCACTGACAGGGTTTGGCTTTTTTTTTTCAAATATCAAATTTTGCATATTTACACATCCAGTGGATAACTTTCTTTACCTTTTCAGGGCTTTTTTTAAGTCAAAATACTCTGACCCTGAGAGTTGAGAACTTGTCTTGATTGGCTGAAATGTCCCAAGATGTGTACATTCATGGGCTATCTGAATAATTGGTTCATTTGTCAGTTGCAAAGTTGTGGTATGAAAATATTTTTTTCCACTAGAAATTAAAGAACTTTTATCATATAATTTCTCAACTGCCAACAAAAATGTTATTTTCTCTTCTGTGACATATTTGTGTTATTGTGTTCATTTTAAATTAGGACATTTTCCAGCCTTTGCATAGAGATAAATGTCTGTCCAACACTGAACCATTCTCAGTGTGCACTTTAAAGACAGTTTGGTTAACTTCTGCACCAACAGAGTCTTGAGGCATTTGTAAAATGTTCTCTTTAGATCATTAGGGCTCCTGCACACTTCCTGCGTGACACGCACGGCTCGAGCCGCGCTGAAAACACATGCATGCTAGAAATAGGACCGACGCCTAAGATTCCAGATCGGCCCATCTGAGCTTTCATTTCCTCAAAGGCAGAGCAGGATACCCAGGGCTCGGTTTACAGCTATCACCATTTCTAGCCACTGGGGGGCCATAGGCAGGCTGGGGGAACTCATATTAATTTCAAGAAAAGTCATTGTTAGATGATGATTAGGGTAAACATCACACTTATTACACATCAACACGGCCTAACCCTAACCCTAACCCATTATCATTGGGAGCATGTTGCCATGCTAGCATTAGCTTTTAGTGCAAAATCACTGTGTGCTTAAGCATAGCCTCACAGAGCTGCTAGCATGCTTGTGTAGACTCTTAGCCTGGATTATTTATAGCAGTTGATAGTTTGAATGTAACATGCCAAGCAGAAGAACAAAGCACATACTTTTCTTTAAAAATAAAGCTCAAGAAGAAGGCTGGCAATATGGACAAAGCGTGTACATAGACACTCTGGATAAAACTCCAACTATGCAGGAACAACGGGGATCTGACAGTGGAAGAGTGACACTGCTACTCAGCAAACAGTCCACTAGTGTTTAGGTGAGTGATCGCATCCCAGCAGGTCAACCTGCTGCAGTGGACAGATGGCAGTGTCACTTTAGAGCTTTACCCTCCTCATGTCTTTCTGTCTGTTCCTGTTTCCTTCTGTCTGTCAGGGGGAAAAGGTCACCTGCTCAGGAGGATCACAGCTCTCTGTAGCTGTTCTCTTCATCAGAGAGCTGCCACACAGATCACATCAGGAAATATGTCCCCGCTCTGCAGAGAGCGACCTTCTCAGCTGCTCCGGAACGGCGGTGGAGTCATTAGATTTCCATTAAAGTCAATGTGTGTATTTCCACTGACTGCTGAACGACTGCGTCCCGACTCCGTGTGTCCGACTGTGTCCAGAGCTTCTATATCTACCAGCAGATAGTGTGGGACAGGAAGTCGAACATAGACACAAAATAAAACATCCGGTTAATTTTCAAAATAATATAGGATCATATCTCCCTGAACTACACCTTGAAAACACAGCACAGAGTTGTTTCCGCTCTACTCCTCTGGATGGAAACAAACTGTTGTTGTTTTTTTGGTTCTATCCTATATTAATTTGCGAGATCTCGTGGGTCCTCCAGACTTCAGCTGTCAGTCATGGCCAAACAACAAATCCGGACCTGGTGGGTGTTGACGATCTGCAGCCGTTACGCATCCGGCGGAAATTGGGGGTCACTCAGCATGAGAAGGTGGAGCAGCTCTCACACGCGTCACATTTAAAATCTTGAGTACCAATAAAACTAAAACATTTACTCAATACTATTTCAAAAACACCTCAATCTTTTTTTTCAAATTGAATGAGACAACCCAAAATGAATGAAAGTAGAGATTTGTACAATCAAGTTATTTTGGGTAATTAACATTGGGTAGTGATAAAGAACATTGATAGAGGAATATGGTTCAGTTTGAAATCACCATTTAGGAACATGACACCGGATACAAACTATAGACTTTTACTTGCTTAATTGTAACTTTTAAGCAAAGGATCTAAATGCTTACACTACTGCACTTCCCTCATTAATTCTAAAGTAGAAGTACTGTAAACAAATGAGACGATAACTGAAGTGTTTCACAGCCTCCTCCGGGCCACTACACTTTACAATGTGTCCCACTCCATTGGTTTTGGTGGTGCATCTGCTGGGCTTCCCTGCTTTTTTATTATAAATGAAGTGTATTTATTCTGTTCAGCAGTAAATCTAACAGAATGCAGCCAGTTAAACTGTAAAAACTTGGGCCATTGCCATTTTATTGGGAAAAAAAGGTTTTAAGATGTAAACCTGGACTATAATACCAAGTGTCCAAACTGAAAGGAAATGTGAACTTTACATTTTAATAATATATATATTTTAAATTTCCTTGTGATACGAAACTCCTGGGAAAACTATAGAAAAGCAGGCAACCAAAAGCCTGAAGGATGAATCATTATTTATAAAATGGCTCCATGTCTTATGTGCATTAGTGTCGAATACACAGTGTACTGCTCTCTTTCTCCTCAGGCGGCGGGGATGAATATAAATGATGGTATTTTACTTAGTAGGAATCCAGGCGCAAACAACACACAAGACACGTTCAAACACACACATAGACGTGCATACACGCACATGCCTAAATGTACATGAACTGAATGCAAACACACACACATTGTGTGTGTGTGTGTGTGTGTGTGTATGTGTGTAACAAAGCGTGGCTTTTTTTTACTGTGAACCTGTGTGAAATTCCAATGTTGCCAGATGGGTGTGCGCACATCTGTCTGTGATTGTGTGTGTGTGTGTGTGTGTGTGTGAGAGAGAGAACCATGTGCAGGGCTACTGATAAGGACTGTCCTGAGCGGCTATTTGGTCATAAGTGTGTGTGTGTGTGTGTGTGTGAGTGTGTGTGTGTGTGTGAGAGTCCCTTCTATTGCCCCATTCACTCAAACTAAAGGTTAAGAGATGACCCACAGAGCCAGACATTTACGACCACATAAACACTGTATTTTGTTTTATTTAACCTCTCTTTTGCCCTGTCGGTACACTCACCATCAATCTTCTAAAAAGTATCTTCAGAGATTGATAAGATTATATTTTTTGAGGTTTTTACCAACATATACTTGGATGTGGAGTAAGAAAGTAGGTAAAATGTATTAATAGAGAGCTTATCAGAGATAAAAATCCCAAAGTGCTCTACATTAAACATCCCAGATGAAGAAGCAGAGTCAGCCTTGTTGCCAGTTTGGCCCAGTGACCCACGCGCCCGCCTGCTGGAGTTTAGGGGCTAGTCTCCCCCTTAATGCTTGTTGTTAGTATGTCCTAAAGTTGCCCATATGTACAGTACTTTGAAATGTTTGCTCACAGTAATTTGTCTCTATATGCCGCTAAAAAAAGACTTTGAAAGACATCTGTATTAGATGGTTTTGAATAGTGCTGCAAACCCATTTTAAACAGCATCCATTTTTTTTATTTTAACATTAATGTTCTTTTTGGTCTAGCAAACTCTGTAGTTTTTTCACATGCTGTTGCAACAACTGCTAATGTTACAAAACTACAAGACCACACCGGATCTAGCTAGACCGGAAACACAACAACAGGCACGCCGTGCACAAGTTGTTTGGGCTTTGGAACCGGCCAAAGAGTAGTAACGTTATGTTTTGAGTGGATGGCGAGCGCGAGACGCTGAAATGGACGCCGATAAGATTCTGGATGGAAAGTTGCCAAATGTTCCACTGACGAGACCAAAGTGATCTGCGTGTTTGGTCGTTAACGGAGCGATCATCGCGGCACGTCCAGTCTGAAACACTTGATGGCAAAGCCCACAGCTGATAATAAGCCCCCCACCCCCCCGTCAAAGTATTTCTTTGACTGTGAGAGACTATTTGCTCCAAGTGAGAATGTAAGGGAGAAATTGAACACTACAGTCGGCTATTTGCCAATGTTGTTTTCAATAAAAAAGTCAATTTTTCCATGTTAAGAGCATTAAAATGAGAAATAATAATGGGACAAAATGAAATCACAACACATTTAGAATAGATACAAATGTGCGATTGATTGCCATTAATTGCGAGTTAACTTTGACACTAATTAACCGCGATGAAATATTTGAATCGTTTGACAGCACTGGTTTTGAAATGTACCATCTTTATCTGAAAATATCTGGACTGAACCATTTGAAAGATTGATTAAAAGGTTATAGTCCAAGGCTGGCTTTTTAGAAATTTGCTTTATTAAAAATATCAATGCACACATAAGATAACTGATGAAATGTGATGAGTTGCAGGAACTTTATACTGAAACAAAACGAAAACACACAAAATATGAATAAATGAAATCCTCGTAATTAAGATAATGACAGAAACTCCTCCCCCGTCTCACCCATTCTACCTCCTTTGGTTTAATATCTGCTCTCTTTCAATTTGTTTATATATTCAGTTATTCTCTAATTATTTCAACTTCTGTGTTCATCCCTTTTCCTCTTTCAGATGATATAGAAGAACATTGTTTCTCTTTCCTTTCTCTTGCTGACTCTTTATTTCAGTCTCCTCCTCTGACTCTCTCTCTCTCTTTTTCTATCGGTCTCTCAGACAGAAGAGTCACAGACCGCATTAACCTTTAAGAGCTAAAAAATCAATGCCCTGTTGTTAATTTGTGCTAATTTGCTTCCACTTAGTTTTACAGCAGACTTCTTTTTCTCTGTGCTGTGAATTTTAAAACCTCTCCTTGAAGCACATGACAATATAACGCCTCCAGATGTTAACCCTCATGTTGTCCTTGGGTCAAATCGACCCGTTTTCATTTTAAAAAAAAAAAGTCACAAAAAAATGGGCTGTCGAAATAAGCGCTGAAAATGTCAACATTAAAAATATCGAAAAACTTTGGAACATTTGAAAAAAAAGGACCCACAACATGGAAAAAGTGACTAACAATTTTGGAAAAAGCGAAAATAATGTTGAAAAAACGTTTTTTTTTTATGGTTGACAGGAAGACAACACAACACTCTAAGAAATAAATCTGTAAAATAACAGAAAGAGTACTGGCAGCTCATTACACGGACTTTCTACCGTATAACAGGGCTGTAGTACTCGAGTCCGGTCTAAGACTGGAGTACGGACTCAAGACCGTTTTTCTATGGTCTCGGACTTGTCTCGGTCTCGGCCACTGGTCTTGCCAAATATGGCTTCTGGTCTGGACCGAGTCCAGGTGTCTTTATTATGATGATAATAATATTGGAGGGAAAGGGAAACCCAAAATGATTGTCTTGATGCTGTCATGCATAAGACCTTTATTCTGTCCTGGACTCGGTCTTGACTTGGACTCAACTAGTCCTGGTCTTGGACTTGTCTTGGACTCCACTAAGGTGGTCTTGACTACAGCCCTGCCGTATAATTAAAAAAGAGAATTTTTCAATTAAATAACTGTGTCACTGGTAAAAAAACATAACTCTTTCTGTTATAGTGTAGATTAACAGAAATATACCCGTGAATCACGTACAAAAAACAATTTCTGTTAAAATTTACAGTCATACAACTGTTAATTTACAGATATTTCTTAGAGTGCAGAAACCTCAAGAAGAAGACTAATAGATATTTCTTATCGACTCCCTCTGCAGTTCAATATATACAGTGGGTACGGAAAGTATTCAGACCCCTTTAAATTTTTCACTCTTTGTTTCATTGCAGCCATTTTCCAAAAATCAAAAAAGTTCATTTTATTTCTCAGTAATGTACACTCAGCACCCCATCTTGGACAGAAAAAAACAGAAATGTAGAAATTTTTGCAAATTTATTAAAAAACAAAAACTGAAATATCACATGGTCATAAGTATTCAGACCCTTTGCCGTGACCCTCATATGTAACTCAGGTGCTGTCTATTTCTTCTGATCATCCTTGAGATGGTTCTACACCTTCATTGGAGTCCAGCTGTGTTTGATTATACTGATTGGACTTGATTAGGAAAGCCACACACCTGTCTATATAAGACCTTACAGCTCACAGTGCATGTCAGAGCAAATGACAATCATGAGGTCAAAGGAACTGCCTGAGGAGCTCAGAGACAGAATTGTGGCAAGGCACAGATCTGGTCAAGGTTACAAAAAAATTTCTGCTGCACTTAAGGTTCCTAAGAGCACAGTGGCCTCCATAATCCTCAAATGGAAGACGTTTGGGACGACCAGAACCCTTCCTAGAGCTGGCCGTCCGGCCAAACTGAGCTATCGGGGGAGAAGAGCCTTGGTGAGAGAGGCAAAGAAGAACCCAATGGTCACTGTGGCTAAGCTCCAGAGATGCAGTCGGGAGATGGGAGAAAGTTGTAGTAAGTCAACCATCACTGCAGCAATCCACCAGTCGGGGCTTTATGGCAGAGTGGCCCGAAGGAAGCCTCTCCTCAGTGCAAGACACATGAAAGCCCGCATGGAGTTTGCTAAAAAACACCTGAAGGACTCCAAGATGGTGATAAATAAAATCCTCTGGTCTGATGAGACCAAGATAGAACTTTTTGGCCTTAATTCTAAGCGGTATGTGTGGAGAAAACCAGGCACTGCTCATCACCTGTCCAATACAGTCCCAACAGTGAAGCATGGTGGTGGCAGCATCATGCTGTGGGGGTGTTTTTCAGCTGCAGGGACAGGACGACTGGTTGCAATCGAGGGAAAGATGAATGCGGCCAAGTACAGGGATATCCTGGACGAAAACCTTTTCCAGAGTGCTCTGGACCTCAGACTGGGCCGAAGGTTTACCTTCCAACAAGACAATGACCCTAAGCACACCGCTAAAATAACGAAGGAGTGGCTTCACAACAACTCCGTGGCTGTTCTTGAATGGCCCAGCCAGAGCCCTGACTTAAACCCAATTGAGCATCTCTGGAGAGACCTGAAAATGACTGTCCACCAACGTTTACCATCCAACCTGACAGAACTGGAGAGGATCTGCAAGGAGGAATGGCAGAGGATACCCAAATCCAGATGTGAAAAACTTGTTGCATCTTTCCCAAAACGACTCATGGCTGTATTAGATCAAAAGGGTGCTTCTACTAAATACTGAACAAAGGGTCTGAATACTTATGACCATGTGATATTTCAGTTTTTGTTTTTTAATAAATTTGCAAAAATTTCTACATTTCTGTTTTTTTCTGTCCAAGATGGGGTGCTGAGTGTACATTACTGAGAAATAAAATGAACTTTTTTGATTTTTGGAAAATGGCTGCAATGAAACAAAGAGTGAAAAATTTAAAGGGGTCTGAATACTTTCCGTACCCACTGTAGATCGCCCACTCAAACTTGGGAATCCACATTTAATTCTAATTCTACACTGTAAAAAAATGTGAAATTGTGAAATCTCCAGTTATTTTCTTTAGATTTCACAGTAACTCTAACACACAACCATGACTTAAACAAGGAATGAATGAAAAACTACCACTTAACACCACAACTGTGAAAAAAATCCCAATATTATGGACTTCCAAAGGAAGACAACTTGAAGAGCCAATGGCTAAAATTAGTTTGGCCAACGTGGATCTTCAGATTCACAACCTGTAAGTATGCTTTATTAGTTGTGTTTTTGTTATCACCAATCAAATGTGTTTTATATTTGAGATAAAATACCTGTAAATATTTAACAGAAATGGTGTTATGTGGACTATAGGAAATACAGAGCACTTTCCTAAAAGCTAGATCATAGATGTATTAACCCTCATGTTGTCTTCGGGGCAAATTTGACCCATTTTCAAAGTTGTTTTTTTTATATCCGAAATAAAGGAAGTCAAAATACGGGTGAAAAATGTTGGGAAAAGCAGCAAAATCGCTGAAAAAAGAAAAGAAATAATAATAATAAAAACTTCATACAAAAACGCAACAAATACATTGAGATAAGGGGAAATAAGGGAAGACAACACAAGGGTTAATATACTGTATATATTAATATATTACAGCCTCACATTATTATAACTGGCCTTTGACTCTGTTATGATGTTAAAGCAGTAAAATATATGGATATATCTCTTTCCTTTCATTCATAGGCACCCAGGCAATGGTGTCTTGTGTCCGTACTGGGACTGAAACCACATGCCATTGTATCTCATTATTTGAAATGAAAACTCACTCCTCTGCGTTTCTACGCCTCAAGGGTCCATTGTCATATCTGATACAGTAAATAAATCAACATTATGGATATCCTGCAGAGTGTATGGATTCAAACATTTAGGCTTTAGGCCTGGATGGTGTGCCGTGCATGTGGGAGTGACTGGAACCTGGTTTGGTCGGTCTCAAAACCTCCATAAGGAGAAAAAGAGATTCACAAGAAATACTGTTAGGTTTATAAGTGAGAAAATGAATGGCAGGAGCTAATATCAACGCATTGTCCTAGAAGCAACATGAGTTTCACTATGGGACATTTGTTTTATATATAAGAGTATCACAGGACATAATAAAATACATTGGTACCTTTCACATATTGTAGATTACAAACATTTCAGCCAGGAGGTAATTAAATAATGCTTTTAGCAGAATGGTTACAGTAAACCTGAGAGCTAAGAATGTTATAGTATTATATTATAGTACAGTATATACCGTGCAATACAGAAAACTGTAATCTGCTGTAGTAAAAGGAATAACTTCTTGAACCAATACCCATTTTGGTTTTTCCCTTGGAACGTGTGGTTAGCTACATTTAAAATCAGGATAACTTTGGCATCATTTAAACATGTTTTTTATCATTTTTTTTATGTTTAAATCTGTCACTACATACATTTTTTTATGTTTAAATCTGTCACTACATACATTTATTTATAAAATGAAATGGACATTTTCACGTATCGAAACATCACATGCTTATTTTATCAAGAAATCAAAAAATGGATTGAAGTGGTTTTAAATGTGCATGTATTATTTCAGATAAGCCCAGCAGCAGGATGGCTGATCAATCAATAAATAAATAAAAGAGGACCGTACCTCACCCATTTTGGAATACCGGAAACCTAATAACCTATTAAAACTAGCCACTGTAAATCTAAAATATAGGCATGACTCCGCAACTGCAGGATCAGTTTCTCTACTCTGATTTATTCAAAAACGGATTTTTAGTTGACAGTTCATGAGAAAGAGTTGTTGTTAAAACAATTACAAGGTTTGTAACAGGAGATTGGGAATGGAGAGATATTTCCTTTTTGATAGAGCTGTGTAGATTGAATTATTACTTGAACTTCTTAAAAAATTAAAACAACTAAGGACTTACCAAACAACTAAACAGGAGCCAGGGATGAAAAGTATATCGCAGAGCTCCGTGTCGAGTGTTTGTTGAAATCAGCTGCTTGAGATTTCGGAGCATTGTCTACACTTGTTTTTCCCCCTCACCTGCTGACCTCTCTGATGGAGGTGACCGGCGAACAAGAAAGGCCACCTCACAGCAGAAATCACCATCTGAGAGCAAATGTTTGTGCATGTGCCCCTGCATGATTATCATCTCTCAAACCGATTTGTGAGCTCATAGATGTGCAGAGAGTGTGTGCTCAGTGTGCCTACTTGAAAATCAGCAGCAGAGTTATTCCTCTTGTTAGAGTAGAATCTCATGTAGATAAATCAGAACCCCACTGTGTTCGGAGACTGGTCCCGTAATCCATAATAGATCAGAATGACACATTCCTGAGACTTTGTGCGTGGAGGCACAAACTTCAAATGCAAACTCTGCCAGACTTCTTCAGGGAGAAATGCATTATGGTTGGCACAATGTCGCCATCAATACAGAAGGCCTCTGGGCTTGAGGAAAAGCCTAAAGGCCTACAGCCTCGTTCACAGTACATAAAAGAAGAAAGGCTGGGTGGGTGGATGGATGGATGGATAGATGAATAAATAGCGGAGTGGATGACTGGTGTGATGGACAATGCTTGGATAGATGGTATTTTATATCCAAGACGTTTCACTTCCGGGATTGCTCCGATGCCAGCGGATGTCAATTTTTTCAGCCGGATATCCGTTACACTCCGCTTTCTTTGTGTTGTAATTCTAACCTCCGGTGGATTTCTGAGGACTATGGTTACCTGGTCCTCAGATCTCTGCAGGGTAAATCCAGACAGCTAGCTAGACTATCTGTCCAATCTGAGGACTATGGTTACCTGGTCCTCAGATCTCTGCAGGTTAAATCCAGACAGCTAGCTAGACTATCTGTCCAATCTGAGGACTATGGTTACCTGGTCCTCAGATCTCTGCAGGGTAAATCCAGACAGCTAGCTAGACTATCTGTCCAATCTGAGGACTATGGTTACCTGGTCCTCAGATCTCTGCAGGGTAAATCCAGACAGCTAGCTAGACTATCTGTCCAATCTGAGGACTATGGTTACCTGGTCCTCAGATCTCTGCAGGGTAAATCCAGACAGCTAGCTAGACTATCTGTCCAATCTGAGGACTATGGTTACCTGGTCCTCAGATCTCTGCAGGGTAAATCCAGACAGCTAGCTAGACTATCTGTCCAATCTGAGGACTATGGTTACCTGGTCCTCAGATCTCTGCAGGGTAAATCCAGACAGCTAGCTAGACTATCTGTCCAATCTGAGGACTATGGTTACCTGGTCCTCAGATCTCTGCAGGGTAAATCCAGACAGCTAGCTAGACTATCTGTCCAATCTGAGATTTCTGTTGCACGACTAAAACTACTTTTGAACGTAAACATGTTCCACCAAAACTAGTTCCTTCCTGAGCCTATATTTATGTTCTGTTTTTTTTTTCATGATACAGTACCAACCATATTTATAAGTGAAAAGAAAAAGATTTACATTATATAATTTATAGATGATTCGTGTTTTATTCTATATTTCCCTCTGTTTCAATAAATGTCATGACCCATCAGCCCAACGCATCTTATCAAATCATTTAAAATGGCTTACATATCTAAATCTAGATTCATTTCTTAAAAAAAGCTCAGTTACCTTAAAAAAGCACTGAAGTTTTAGGTAAATGTTAAACAAGGGTAAAAAGTGCATTTGTTGGGGACAGTTTTCAGCAACGGATTACTACGCATTTGGTGTATGTGGATTTAGGTCAAAATAAACTGCAGAGTGTGTGTGTGTGTGTGTGTGTGTTCATAACAGAAACATTCCCCAGTACAACAGTGTGACTCTAAACCTTCAATCTGTCTTAAAGTCTTTACAGTTAATATGCCAGAATACCTAGCTAAATCTACACTTCAAGAACCAGATGGTAAAAACACTGACTTTTCATCTAAAAAAAAGAAAACTGTGAATCCTAAAAAAAATCTGTCAATCTGTCTTGAGGTATTAGAATGAAGACAGTGTGTTCTTATCAAGTAGCAGACATCTTTAAAGAATCCCTGTTGTATATTTTCTCCTCTCAGCTCCCAGGCTACTTAACCTCAGACGAAGTGGGTTTGGGTCAGTTTGTCTCAGAATTGGAAGAATTACCCGTGTTGATTTTTTTTTTTCGAAGCAGAGCAAATTGCTCTTGATTGCAGTCCGTCACCTCTGAACTCCATGGATTATTCATCCTGTGATGTGAAGAAGTGATGCAGACACGCTGTGCGTCTGTGTGTGTTTGCATAGTTGTCCGTGTACGAGACCTTGAGCCACCGCGTGTGCGTGTGCAACTGATCTCTTCGACATAAATTTTCATTTTGGCCATTCATCTCAGACTTCATTTAGATTTTTTGTAGATGCTATGCATGAACCAATTGACTAGGTAACTTGGCAGTGTTGATGTCATTAGCACCTGCCACTATAATTAGATTAGATAATACTTTATTCATCCCACAGTGGGGAAATTCCCAAGTTAAAGCAGCAGCGTTTCCTACAGTAAAAGCAAAAAACAAACAAGTAAACACACAAAAAACATGCAAGCAAGCAGAAGGTATAGAATGAAAGTAAAGTGCCATTAAATAAAAGGTATTGTAAAGTGCGGTTGCCATGGTACAAAAAACAATATTGCAGTGTAAGTAAGTAAGTGACGCTAAAATTAAATTGAATATGTAATTAAATAATATAACAAAAGTAGGTAAGCATAGTATAAATTATATTGACTTGTGCCCATAAATATTGAAAAAGTAACAACTTGTAATGGAAAAATATAAATACAGATAATACAGATAAACAGAGTGTGTGGGAGTGAATGAAAAACAGGAAGAGAAACTACAACATTATCAGGTAGTAGTGCAGGTGTTGTAGATTAATTACAATGTGGCCATACATAAGGTAGGTATGAAAGCTTTATCACTTAATGAGTTCTTCAAATTTCAGTCATTGATAATTCATTGCATTTGTCATTGTGTTGATTTACAGTCTGATGATTGATAATTCATTGCATTTGTCATTGTGTTGATTTACAGTCTGATGATTGATAATTCATTGCATTTGTCATTGTGTTGATTTACAGTTTGATGATTGACTGATTTTATTTGCAGTAGTTTAAAGATAGTGCCCTTCCTTCTTTTGAAACTGTCTTCTTTAATGTCGCCATCATGGCCATGACTGCTCTCACTATAACCCACTTATTGTACTATTCATTCCAAACCAAACCGGTAGCAGCTCTAAAGCTATTGGGGCCAATAATGAGCTCTGTAAATGGAGTTAATTTGTTAACTTAGGTTCGGGAGCAGGGCCACGCCTAAACCACGCCTAAACCCCACCTCTAATCACCAGACAGACCTCCATATACTGCGCTGAGCAGCCAGGCTTGTGTCTCTGATTGCTTGACCCACCCTCCCTTTCCCTCTCCTTCATCCATCTTCCCCCTCTTCCCTTCCTGCTGCACATCTCTCTCATGTCTCTTCTAGGTACCGTCTGGGGGGGTCTGTAAACTATTCGGGCGAAAACTGCTTCTGAGACTGGAACCCCCACCCTGAGTCTCCTCCACCCGGTCATCACACATCCTCCCAGACCAGCCATCAGACCACATCCACATCAATTCATCTATCTGCACATGCATAATGTTCATCTGCACATGCATAATGTTCATTAAATCTTTAACTAACACATGGTTGTGGCGTGGTCCATGCTAGTGAACTGGAGGATCAAGTGGAACCAGGCACCAGAGCCCATTTTTCTAACATCCCAGAATGCTGTGTGGACTAGCCAGTCCCTCCTCGGCAGCGTTGTATAGGAAGGAAATTTTAAAAAACGGCCGTGATATAGACTACTTAAATCCAGACACGATGGAATTTTGTGTGATACAGTACATGATCCCGTGATTCTGGCATAATCTCATGTGCATGGTAAAGTCTCACCAATTTCAGCATAAATATGGTAAACCAGGCATGTTAGCTTCCGGCTACTGTGTGATATTGTCATTCTGGCTACCTGGGAAGATTGTTGGAAGTACCAGAACATGGATGCATCTCTTCTTTTGTGCTTGATGATGCAGTATTTCAAAAAGGCAATTAGATTTATAAATCAAATTTTGATGAACCAAGTGTAAGTGCAGTCATTTATATGCTACGTCAACAGGCATTACAAAGAAGAAAATAAAAATTGAGTTATATAAACTAGTCATGGGTTATCTGAATAACTTCAACCTCAGACATTAATTTGATCTGCCTTTCTGGCATTTTTATCTTCTGTCATTCTCCTTTCCCTTTTTTTGGCATTCCCCTCTTCCCTCTTTCTCCATTTCTCACCACCTACCATCTTCCTCTTCCCCCATCATCCTTCTCTGTGTTTCCCATTACAACTTCTGTCTCTTCTTGGCTAATAGTTGAGTATCTGCCTGCGACGCTGATGAGGCCCATTAGCGTGAGTGAGCCGCAACAAAGGAGGATCACAGCTCTGCAATGTAATGTGATGAGCTTCCTCTCTCTTATCAATTCCAGGAAACATTAAAGGAGTACGGGAGGAAAAAAAAACCTCTCATTTCATACACCCATAATTAAATGACACAGACGGGTTGATAGTCCCTGGACCATTGTGAATCCAAATTACGCAAAGTAATGAAGTAAAGCACTTAAAAAACTGGAGGTAAAAAGCCAGAGATGCTTTGAATTCATCTTTACGTTTCTGCTGCATTTTGCATGTTTTGTGTACATTTATAAAGTCGTAAATGTAAATTTAAAGGAAAAAAAGAACAGAAAACTAACATCCTGTCCAATTTCAATTATATAATTTGCTTTGATGTACCAATGCTTTTGGGTTTTTTATGTTATTCAGAGTACATATCTGTGCAGCCAAGAAAGTCTCCTTGACTGAATATTTTAGAATGCATCTATCTCTCATGCATATAACATAATGCCACCAACCTGCAGAGTTACTCTCAAAGCCTTGGGCACACAGAAAGCTGGTTGTGGATCAGGTCGAGGGGGCCTGAGAATGAGTGACAACATGGAGTGTTAGTCCAGAGTTAGTAACTACACTGTATGTGCAACATTAGTATGTCACAAAAACATAACTGACTAACATACTATACATGACCCTCAAACATTTAGTTACCTTAAAGCAAACCTTTTTTCTCTTCTTGGTGGAAAACAACCCGTGAAGACTTCCAAAATGAGTCTTATATATGTGAAAAACTCATTTTGTTTGGATTATAAACTCAAGGTTGCTTGTGTGTGTATTATACCTACAGTAGTGGACTACACAAAGGGGTCTGACCAATCTTCATTGCAACATTACCAGGGCCCTTACTGAAATGAAATGTTACTTTTTATAGCAATTAAAATGTCCTCAGTTCTGGGCTGATTTTTCACCTTTCTTAGGATCATTGAGACCCCACGAGGTGAGATCTTGCATGGAGGCCCAGTCCGAGGGAGATTGACAGTCATGTTTAGCTTCTTCCATTTTCTAATGATTGCTCCAACAGTGGACCTTTATTCACCAAGCTGCTTGGCAATTTCCCCGTAGCCCTTTCCAGCCTTGTGGAGGTGGACAATTTTGTCTCTAGTGTCTTTGGACAGCTCTTTGGTCTTGGCCATGTTAGTAGTTGGATTCTTACTGATTGTATGGGGTGGACAGGTGTCTTTATGCAGCTAACGACCTCAAACAGGTGCATCTAATTTAGGATAATAAATGGAGTGGAGGTGGACATTTTGAAGGGAGACTAACAGGTCTTTGAGGGTCAGAATTCTAGCTGATAGACAAGTGTTCAAATACTTATTTGCAGCTGTATCATACAAATAAAGAGTTAAAAAATCATACATTGTGATTTCTGGAAAAAATGTTTTAGATTATGTCTCTCACAGTGGACATGCACCTACGATGACAATATCAGACCCCTCCATGATTTCTAAGTGGTAGAACTTGCAAAATAGCAGGGTGTTCAAATACTTATTTTCCTCACATACTAAAGTCACTCTATAGTATATCCATGGACCCTATCAAAGCGAAATGGGAAGAAGAATTTGGGACAAATACACTGTGTGCAAAATTATTAGGCAAGTTCTATTCCTGGGGATTTATTGTATTGTACTGTAACAAATGCATTGCTATCAGTCAATCAGAAATGTTAATAAACCTCAAATCAGAATATTTAACAAAAGAAAAGTGAGTTTTGGCTTTCTCAGGAGAATATCTTTGTGCAGAATTGTTAGGCAACTATTAGTTTGCAGAATTATTATGCAACTAAATGGAAAAACAAAAATGTTCCCATCTTACTTGTTTATTTAAATTTCTTAGAGTAAAAATAAAACTCAAGATGTACGAAAAAACACTATTGACATTTCAAGAATTATTCAGTGACCAATATAGCCACCATTCTTTTTCATAATAACTGTAATGAGCCTTCCAGCCATGGAATCTGTTAGTTTCTTGATCTGTTGATGACGAGCAACCAAAGCCTCCCAAATGCTGTTCAAAGAGATGTATTGTCTTCCCTCAGTGTAAATCTCACGTTTAAGAAGGCCCCAATTCTCAATGGGGTTTAGGTCAGGTGAAGAAGGGGGCCAAGTCATTATTCTGTCATCTTTAAGGCCTTTGCTAGCTAACCACGCAGTTGAGTACTTGGATGCATGTGATGAAACATTGTCCTGCATAAAAACATGGCCTTCTTGAAGGATACAGACTTTTTCATGTACCACTGTTTGAAGAAAGTATCTTCTAAAAACTGGCAGTAGTTTTGGGAGTTGATTTTAAGTCCATCTTCAACTCAAAAAGGTCCAACTAGCTCATCCTTAATAAAAGCAACCCATAGCAGTACTCGACCTCCAACTTGCTGGTGTCTGGCTCGAAGTGGAGCTCTGTGCCCATTAGAGGTCCAGCCACAGATCTTTAATGGGCACAGAGAGATTGATGGACCCATCCATCTGGTCCATCAAGAGTCACTCTCATTTCATCTGTCCCTAAAACCTTTAAAAAAAATCTGTCTTCAGATATTTCTTGGCCCAGTCTTAACGTTTCAACTTATGAGTCTTGTTAAGTGGTGGTCGTGTTTCAGCCTTTCTTACCTGGGCCGTGTCTCTGAGCACTGAACACCTGGTACTTCTGGACACTCCGGGTAGGTTACGTTTCTGGAATATGGAGGCACCGGAGGTCAATGGTGTTCCTGGTAACTTCACCGTTTAATTCTTCTCAAGTCTCTAGCAGTTATTTTCTCTACACGTTTCTTGCGACCCTGTTGACTATTTGCATCAAAACGTTTGATTGTTCGGCGATCATGCCTCAATATCTTTGCTACTTCAAGAGTGCTACATCCCTCTTAAAGGCATTTTACAATTTTTGACTTTTCAGAGTCTGTTAAATCCCTTTTTTTGCCCATTTTGTCTGAGGTAAAGAAGCTGCCTAATAATTATGCACACCTTGATATAGTAGGGTGTTGATCACTTTAGGCCACACCCTCCCTCATTAAATAAATACACGTCACCTGATAATGTTTAAATCATATTAGCATTTAAGTTTCTATAGCTTGGAATTGGAAAATATGCATGAAATGACGATAAGGTCAAAAATACTCACTTGCCTAATAATTGTGCACACAGTGTATATCAGATGCTGTATGGGACAGGGCTCTAAGCAGGGGGAATGGGACCTCTTCTTGTGCACGTTTGATCGGATTCAATAGTATGCACTATAGTAAGGTCAGGCTGGCCAAACTCCAACATGGATGACATCTGTGACAGATTTAGATCTACTTATTCCAGGTTGAGAGAGTTCTGGACATCAATATTTAAGGTCTTAAATGAAGCCTCCTGCTTTAATTTACAACCTAGCCCTACATTGGCTGTGTTTGGGGTACAAAGCAGAGAGTTTACAATGCCCAAGGGAGAGTGTTAGCACGACGGAGAATACTTATGGACTGGAAAACATCTACACCACCAGAAGCCTCCACATGGCTGATATTATGATGTTTCTAACAATAGAAAAAAAATCAAATACTTTCTTAAAGGATCATCAGGAAAATTTTACAAAAATTGGGACCCTTTACTGGCTTACTTTGAAAGACTTACTACTCTTCCCTCTTCATAACTGCTAGGGATGTAGGGATGGTAGAGCCCAATGGCTACATTATCATTATCATGAGTAATAGAAGAAAGCTGGTTTTGTCTGTGTTGTTATTTTTTGTTACTTTTATTTATTAATTTAGTTTTTTTTCTTCCCTTTTTGTTTTTATTTGATTCTTTATTTGTCCTTTTCTCGGCACAAGGGTTTGTTGTGGGGAGGATGGGGTTAATAGAAAGATGTCTTGTTACAATTGACATTTTAATATTGCACTGTATATTGTACGTTCTCTAAAACAATAAAAACACTTAAACTTAAAAAACAAACAAAACATCCTACTTGTCAGACCGAAATACACGGCCTACAGGTCATCTGTAAAAGCAACTTATTACAACCCATATTTCTACGTGTTGGAGGCGGCAAACTCCAGTGGCTGGAGTAATTATGACAGGAGCAGGAACCCTCCGCATAGGGAGACTGTTAGGTTGGATGAATGGATCATGGCACACACACACACACACACACACACACACACACACACACACACACACACACACACGTGTCTCACTATCTTTATGGGGACCAGTCATTGACATAATGCATTCCCTAGCTACCCCCTCTACCCTAACCTTAACCTATACAAACCTAAATGCCTAACCTTAACCCTTACCCTAACCTTAACCATCAAACCTAAATGCCTAACTCTTAAACCCTTGACCTACCTTAACCCTAACCATAACCTAATTCTAACCCTGATCCTAAAACCAAGTCTTATTCCTCAAACAGCCCTTTAACGTTATGGGGACCAGCATTTTGTCCCCACAAAGCTGTCAGGACCCCATAAGTATACTGTATTCCCAGTTTTTGGTCCCCACAAATGTAGTAAAACCTGGTCACACACACACACACACACACACACACACAGCAATACACACAGTATTATTGGTATTTACGTTAAAATAAGAGCAGTTAAAACTGTCCACCAACAGTAAATTAAGGGGGGTAGCAACTAGTGTTTAACCCTTGTATGGTGTTCGGGTCAAATTGACCCATTTCAAATTTTTTTCAAAGAAGAAAAATGGTACAAGTTACATTTTTTCTACCTGAAAATCAACGTCCTTACCTTATTTTCTGTGATAAACATGTATTCCTGACTCAATTCAGAAAATTATTCTGGATATGACAATTATGTTTTTTTCCATAGTGGATTTTTAACATGAATTATGACCAAAAAATGAATCCTATTTTCATTTTTTATTGTGTTCTAGTAGAGACTGATTGCATTCCCTAAACATATAAGTTATCTCAATTGTTTGAAATTGAGATAAAGACAATATTTTTTTAATAGTTTATGAAGTCAAATTTTATTTCAGAATTGTTTTCAAAAACCACAAATAAGTCTCGGGTCAATTTGACACGAGGGTCCCGAAAGTGAAGATGACACGAGGGTTAAAGGTTAAGTGCTTATTGGAAAAGTGAATTGTATTGTGGCTTCACCTCAGGAGTTCTTTCAGTTTAGCAGGAGTAAGATATCTTAATCATACTCCATCTGGTTTAGGTACATTAGACACAAAAATGCTTGATTCAAAAACAATGTGAGCCTACTATCTGAAAATGAATAGGCGTCCTTAAAACCCTTATTTGTATGTAACTTGTAAAAGATTTTATGTTTCTTTAATTAAATTGCTATTTTTATGTTTCTGTGACGTGGTGAGAGGAATGCAACCTGTCTCCAACTTCTGAATACTGAGTGTTTCTCGCAGTGGTTTCTAATTAGTGAAGAGAGGAGTTTTGGTCTGGACAGAGTGTGACCTTCATCTACAGTGTGAACTGCAGTATAAATTGCCAACAGCATCATTTTAAAGCCATGGTATTCCAAGTTGTACCAAATAGTTTGACCCTTAACCCGTTGTTTTCTCCCTGTGCTCAAGGTAAGCCGAGTCTGTGAGTGCCTATAGTGCAATATGGCTGATATTTTATGCATTGTTTTTATTTAATTCATAACTTAGGGAAGTAGAGAGAACAAGGCTAAAGTCAAAGAGTGAAAAAACTAAAACAAAAGCTACCTTAAGTTCTTTGCGGTGTAACAGATGAACAGGCACTTTGAGAGAAGCCCAGCACTCCCTTGGTAGCAAAACACATTGGGGTTCCAGATTCATCCTCATTAGTTCCTCATGATGAGTTTAATGAGGACCTCGTTGGGAAGGTTTGGCTTGGCCCACTGTCCTCTGGGTCCACTGTCATCACAGGCCCGAGAGCTCCTCAAATTGAAGAAGCTGACAAAGAGACATCCATCATCAAGCAGAGGCGGGAGGAGATGGTGAGAGAGAGAGAGAGAGAGAAAGAGGAAACAAAACCGAGACGTGAGAGGATGGGGGAACGACAGGGAACAAAGCAGATGGAGTAGAGAGAGGGTCTCCCAGCGGACGAGGGACTGGTTAGAGCTCATGATTAGCAAAGCCACATCCATCATCCTGCAGAGGAGAGAAAAGGTGAAGAAGAAAAGAAAAAACTGTTGGACAGACACAATAAAAGCGGAAAGAGGAAGCTAAAAAGCCTTGAGAGAAATCACATTATTGTGACAGAAAGCAATAAACACAATGCAGAGTATGATGTAACACAGCATCAGGCAGTCACTGAAGAACAAGAACCCAACAAAGCGTAAAAGAAGCAAATATGTGCTTAAACAAACTGCATATCTGTTTAACAAACCAATAGGACTACATAAATATCAGCTATCTGTATATATATATATATATATATATATATATATATATATATATATATATATATATTGAGAGAGAGAGAGAGAGAGAGAGAGAGAGAGAGAGAGCGAGAGAGAGAGAGAGAGAGAGTAACCCAACTGCTGTAATATTAATTGGCTGTTTCAGCTGAACAGGACTGGCTCCAAATACAGAACTAATATCCTGATGTTAATTATATCGGGAGGACATGAGTCTCGCATTGCCAGACCTTCCTCCACAGCGCTGCGGAGGAAGGTCAGGCAAGTCCACACAGTATTTCAGGAGGAGAACAACTTGCTCTGGTTTAAGCATCGGACGGAGCCACGGTGCCTCTGTAAAATACCCTGAGAAGGAACTTGTTTTGGTGGAACATGTGTATGTTCAAAAGTTGTTTTAGTCGTGCAACAGAAAACTCCGATTGGACAGATAGTCTAGCTAGCTGTCTGGATTTACCCTGCAGAGATCTGAGGACCAGGTAACCATAGTCCTCAGATTGGACAGATAGTCTAGCTAGCTGTCTGGATTTACCCTGCAGAGATCTGAGGACCAGGTAACCATAGTCCTCAGATTGGACAGATAGTCTAGCTAGCTGTCTGGATTCACCCTGCAGAGATCTGAGGACCAGGTAACCATAGTCCTCAGATTGGACAGATAGTCTATAGCTAGCTGTCTGGATTTACCCTGCAGAGACCTGAGGACCAGGTAACCATAGTCCTCAGATTGGACAGATAGTCTAGCTAGCTGTCTGGATTCACCCTGCAGAGATCTGAGGACCAGGTAACCATAGTCCTCAGATTGGACAGATAGTCTATAGCTAGCTGTCTGGATTTACCCTGCAGAGACCTGAGGACCAGGTAACCATAGTCCTCAGATTGGACAGATAGTCTAGCTAGCTGTCTGGATTCACCCTGCAGAGATCTGAGGACCAGGTAACCATAGTCCTCAGATTGGACAGATAGTCTAGCTAGCTGTCTGGATTTACCCTGCAGAGATCTGAGGACCAGGTAACCATAGTCCTCAGATTGGACAGATAGTCTGGCTAGCTGTCTGGATTTACCCTGCAGAGATCTGTGGTCCAGGTAACCATAGTCCTCATGAATCCACTGGAGGGAAGAACACCAACACAAAGAAAGAGGAAGGTAAGGGACATCCGGCTGAATTTCCAGCAGCACCGGAGCAATCCCAGAAGTGGAACGTCTTGGATATAGACTAGGAGGATGTCAACAATCTTGCAGGGTGATCCACAGAGAACAACTTTTGTTGCCTAAACCTAACCATACTGCCACCACCGAGGATGAAGACGTGTTTAAAACGACTGTTATGTTTGGGAAAACGCACCTGTGGGTCGCCCCACCACAAGGGGAGCTAATTTTTTACAGTAAATGCATTAATGGGTCATATGACAATGTAAAAAACAACCTACCTATATTATTGAATGGTTCTGGACTTGTTGATTCTCACGTATGTCACGCTGTGCATTACATGCCCCTTAGCTTGAACTTGCAGTGCGGCTGTTGCTACATTATTTCCTCACTCGTTGGTCTTCAAAGACAACATATCAGCATGCTATGATCTCCCATGTTTCATCTGTGGAATTTCCAGTCAATACCTTATTTCAAGATTATGAAATCAAAGAACAATGCAACAAACAAATCTATTCCACTGCAGTATGAAAGAGCATGATCTACGATCACAGCCGTATAGCCCACCACTCCAGTACCCACAGGCTGAATTATCATTGGCTAAAGGGTAAAACGTGGAGTTAACCCACGGGTAATAAAACATTTGTTTGAAGCTCTTGATTTATACTTTATTTTTTTATATACATATATTTTTTAAAATTCTTTTCCTCAGCTGTCTATATTAATGACCTTAACTCTTCGTCTAATATTTAATGGTTGGAATGGGGAGGATATGGGTGGTCTTGGTGTGATTGAGACCTTTGGTTTTTTGTCTGTCAGTATGTGTGTATGTTTGTGATGCATTTTCTTTTTTCTTTTTTTTAGGTCCCCTCAAGTTGTTTTGTTAACTGTCTTGTCTAATTGTGAATGTACTGTATTTTCTTTGCCTTTAAGGACCCCCTTGAAAACGAGATGCTACTTCTCAAGGGGTTATACCTAATAAAAGAATTCCAATGGTCCTGAGACAGTTTGGCTCTTGGGTTGCAGGGTTTTGAAACTTTGCATTTTAGGAAACCAGGGGACATGGTCTCATGAAAAAAAAAATGATATTCCTCCTCAGGCATGGCCCTGCTGGTCATTCTGAAGTCTGAGCTGAAAGTTAAAAGGTTCTTGTGCTTTCTTTCCATCACAGCTGCTCTCCATAGGCTCTGGTTTTAGCTGTAGGTGTATTAACAGATATTTTTTCCTCTCTCTTGCCATCTGTGTGCATTCATGTCCCAGTAATGCTTGTTACTAACTCCACTTTCATTGGATTGGGGTGGCACCTAAATCACGTTTGCAGCTGCTGCCGTGGTCCTGCTCGACGCCCAGCTATTATTTCCAGTCATACTTCTATAATTTTTATTGGTACTGTAATTGCCACTGTTCATCATACCAACTGCTATCATTATTATGAATGGAATTTTTCCATATGTGTATATCTGTATCAGTGTCTCTGTGGATTAATTCTGTATTTTTCCTCGCCACTGTCACACCAAATGGTTGCTCTTAGGGGAATTGTTGGGTTATTGTTATCATTTTGTAAATTATAGTGTGGTCTAGACCTACTCTATCTGCAAAGGGTCTGTCCTGAGATACCGCCTGTTTGGATTTGACAGTATAAAAAAAATCATTTTTTACTTCTTTTATTTTCATTTTTTTTTTTACTTTTGTAAAAATAACAAATCTTACATTTTTATTTAGTAATAAGTTGATTTGCCAGAGGAGCTTTTTGGGCTCATGTGCTGCATTTCACAACAGTTTGTAAGCCAGAGAAACAGAAAGTCAAAACTAATTTACACATAAAAAATGAATACACACATACCTGTGTGAGAAATACTTTCTTTGGGTTTAAATCATAACTTCTTTATTCAAGCTGCCTCCTCTACTTTTTTTATTATTATTATTTTTGGGGCATTTCTTCCTTTTATTAGTGACAGTGGATGGGTAGAAAAGGTGGGAGAGAGATGGGGGGGTGACACACAGCAAAGGGCCACAGGTCGGACTCGAACTGGGCCGCTGCAAAGGACTCAGCCAACACGGGAGGTTACCCCTCCTCTACTTTATTTGATGACTTACTGTCAGGATTGTGAGGCTTGGACCCAAATGCAGAAAGGCGAGGAGTGTGCAGCTGTTTGAAATAAACAATAATTTTAATGTAAACACAAAGGAACTTACAAACTGGTAATCAGAGCAGGTAATCCAGAAAAAAAGGTACACAGGAAAAAACTCCAGCAACACAATAAAAACACAGAGAAATCCAGGAAGACAGAATAACATCAAAACACAGGCCAGCACGACCAAAGACAACACAACCCTCCAGCAACAGACACAGAAAACACAGGGACTAAATACACAAGTAAACGAGAGATAACAAGGGGAAGGTGACACAAGGCGGATGACCAGGTGAAAATCATCAGACAATTACAACGGCGGGAAAACCAAAAGACTGGAAGTAAAACAAGACAACACATAAGAGAACAGAGCGACTTCAAAATAAAACAGGAAACACCAACAGAGAACCAACTGCGACAGAAACTTGACAAAACCATGACACTTACTACATTTCCAAGAGTGCCTGGCAACAACATTTACAGAACAGGCTGGATTTTGCTGGGCAGATGCAGAAAAGCTTCCTAGTTTTGCATTTAGAGTATGAAATATTTCCAGTTAACAATAACTGGTCTCTGCCTCATGATGTATCTCTCTCTGGTGTGACTGATAATAATCTGTGAAATTTGAAGTCTGCAAAGATGACTCGATCTTTGACTCTGAGCGATTGCACACGAAGCAGAAAGTGTTACATAACAGTTTCACACAGTTAAAATAATACATTTGCTTTCTTGCCCTTTTTAAAATATGCACATTGTTATGTTCCCCACATTTGTGTCCAAGCCCTTCAGATTGACCCAGGCCTCGATTTCTACTTCTCCCTGTTTTCAATATATTTTACATGTTTTTGATATTTTTGTTTCATTTATTTACAGCTAATTTTGTTTCCAACCAGTCTTTTTTTTAATTTGGAGTAACCTCCTTTATTTGTGTATTCAGGATATTCTTTAGACTGGGTAAACCCAAAAGTTGACCAAACAATAATTTGAAGCAAGGTTCATACAAATCATCATATAATATAAATAACTGTTACAGATAAGCAGATATTTAAGAACTCAGTTTGCTGTGTGAGAATTGAAAATATCCATTGACAACCATTAGGTCACAATTAAACCTTTTTTATATGCAGCAATAGCCCACGCATCTCTGTTTTAGAATTTAAATTGCCTTAAACCAACATTTGTTGCTCCATGCTCATAAAGTAATTCCACTGATAGGATAGGTTTCAATTTAAGAAAAGTGCCGTAGATAATTGTATTTCGGGCCTTTAAATTAAGTTATAAAACCAAGAATTGCTACCAACATGCTCATGAGCTCCTTGTGCCTGATAGAGTGAACACAAGTACTATTAGAGCCCTGGTGAATTGGCTGGCATTAGAAAAGATGTTTGTCATTGCTTGTGAAGTCAAGCATTCGCTTAGTTGAGCAAAGTAACACAGAATAGCAATATTATGTCACCTGTAGTGCAATTGAGCACTGAAAATATAAAGTAATGAAGCAGGTGACAGACTGATGAAGAACAGGAAAGAAAAATAATACATACTTTATATGAGCATGAAAACCTTTGAGCATGTTGTGCCAGAAAAGAAACTGCAGGGGGTCATGCGAATGCTCGAGTCATAGCCTGTCGAGAAATCCAAATTCAACTCAAGCACGTGTCCGCGCTCACCCTCTGTGGAGTCCTTACGCGCTTTATAATTCATTTCCAGACATCACTTGTGGCTCCTAGCCATATTTTTAGGGAGCAGAGAGAGAAACATCCTTGAGAAGCGTCAAGCAGCGAGATGGGGAGCAGTGTCAGCACTTCAGCTCACTCTAAAGGTGTTACCAATCCCTGCGGATGAGGAGTGGATGGGACGTAAAATAGCATATGGCCAGGCACTATCATTCTAATGGCAGCTGCCTGTGAATGACCGGCTTCTGCACAGGACACTAAATCCACCTTGTGCATGCTGCAGAAGAACACTTCTGTGCTTAATAAACAAGCCTCGCATTAGAAGCTTATATGCAAAAAAAATCAATCCCAATCTCCCTGTTATGATACCATACATTTAAAGTATTTAACTGTAAAAGCAACTTTTTCGGTTTCTCCCCTCATCATAATTCAAAATAGAGGCCAGTTTAACTTACCTAGTATTTTTCTGTTGGAAGATGAAGTCCACATTCTTACCGACCCTCTCAGACATTAGTCAATAAATGATGATTTTCAAAGGTTTGGAAGCAGACGAAATTTACATTAGGATAGAAATACCATGATTAATTTTACCTTCAAGCCAACAGAAACCTAAACCTGAAATGATTGATAACTTGTTTTAAGAGATTGCCCTCCCCCAGAAAAACACACTCAAATGTTGTTTGTACATGCAGCAAATACAAGTTATTTGACTGATTTTAGTGACGGCGCCCTCTAGTGGCCATATTAGTTATGACGGGAACTAAGCAGGAAGTCAGTTGACGAAATATAAGAGCGCCACTACCATTAAGGTAGGTTGGGGTGGACGACGGGTCAAACACACACGGAGAGTGGGATTTGAACCCTGTTTAAAAATAAAAGTAAACCACGATTTTTTGACTAACATCACGTAACATAACATCAACATTAATGAAGTACAGTCTGATTTGAACCCACACCACAATCTTTTTCTAAACTTAACTAAGTAGTTTTGGTGATTAAACATAACTAAAATGCAATGATTTTACAATGTTAACCCTTGTGTTGTCTTTCCTTGTCAAAATTAAAA
Organism: Etheostoma nigrum; assembly: GCA_029931835.1. NCBI lineage: Eukaryota > Metazoa > Chordata > Actinopteri > Perciformes > Percidae > Etheostoma > Etheostoma nigrum. The sequence goes on from CM057249.1 coordinate 2,287,965, forward strand.
ATCAACACTTTTGTTGATTTTTTCAATGTTCAACACTACGTAACACTAACTTATTAACTTTAGTTTTACAGTTATTTTCGGAATTTATGGTCAATAAACCTCATTTATAGGAAATTATACCTAATGTTTGCGTTAGAAAAGCAGAAATTAGGAATTATTGAGACTAAAATTAAAGGAATGGATGTTGATGGATAATCACAGACTGGAATATGTCAACTTTTACTCAATACTATTTCAAAAACACTTCAATTTAATTTTTCAAATGCTATAAAATTGAATAAGACGCCCCAAAATTAATGAAAGTAGAGATTTGTACTTGGCAAAGAGCGTTGTGTGGAATCAATCATGTTATTTTGGGGAATTACAAAGAACATTGATGTAGGAAAACGGGTCAATTTGACCCGAGGACAACATGAGGGTTAAATACGTTTTTAAAATTCAATTTTTTTATAGTATCAAATCATAATAAAAGTTATCTTGAGACACTTTCCAGATAGAGTAGGTCTAGACCACAATCAATAATTTACAAAGACCCAACAAGTCAAGTAATTTCCCCAAGAGCAAGCAACTAGTGCGTCAGTGGTGAGGGAAAACTTCCTTTTAGGAAGAAACCTGGGACAGACCCAGACTCTTGGTGGGCGGAGTCTGACGGTGCCGGTTGGGGGTGTGATGCACAGCGGCAATAATAGTCACAAAAATAGCAACCTTCAAGACCGCAACAGTCATTCTCTGGTGTACATATAGTATGAGGTTGTATTTCCTGCCATTGCTAGGGGCGCTTATTTGTGAAATGCACCTGTGGCTTGTATTAGAGGGTAGGGACAAAATAGATATTTATTGATCCCAATAAAATGGGAAATTACAGATGATTACAAATTACAAATGACCCAATTCAGCATATGGTTTGGAGGACTTTATTTTTAGAGGCCCGAGCGCCGAAAGCGGAGAAGGCCCTATTGAAACTGAAGGAATTATTTAATTTTAGGACTCTGTTTTGGCCATTTTAGGCCTTTGTTTTTAACAGCACACCTCAGACATGAATGGGAAGAGAGACGGGGAGTGACATGCAGCCAAAGTCGCAAGTCAGAATCGAACTCGTGGCTGCTGGTAGGGGGGTTAAAACTCCATATTTGGGCGCTGGCTCTACCAGGTGAGCTACCCAGGCGCCTGGACTTGTTGTGTTTTTAATACACACACAGTATTTTACACAAGGGTTAGACAACCACTCTCAAGTACAGACAGCATCCTAAATAAGAGGCAATAAAAGTCAGCCAGTGCCACACAAATAAGTTGAGAACAAGGCATTGCTGTAAAAACTTGCCTTAATTCACGTTTTTAATGGCAGTGAAGATATCCCACAGGCTTAACGATTGAGCAAGTGAAGAGCTTCTAGACGCCGGGTCTAATTCAATTTCCTTTCCTGCTCATTAACTTATAGTCCAGTCATTAGTTAAAGGCAGTGCTGTTTGGATTGGCTCAGCATTTTGGATAAATTAAGAGCAGGATGGTTTGTCAGACTGATATACTCGGAGCTCAGTGGATGAAATCTTCTGAGTTAATTGTAATTTATCACGTAGCAGCCAAACATGTTTTTGAGCAATTTACAGCAATTTACAGAGACGTTAAAGATAAATATATTGTTAGCCCTAAGTAACAGCAGTAACTCCCATCTGCTTAAACAAAGCTTGTTATAATTTTAGTAATTCTGGTTCATTAATTATAAATTACTTCTATTTAATTTTTGGCTGCTTCAACTTTTGGTGACAAACACAAAGAAACTCAGTGATGAGATTTCTTTTTTCCAAGTGACTTCATCTTCTTGGAAAATAGATGGTCAACTTTTAAGACACTTTTTCAATTCATTTATCCTCCCTTTACTCCATCCTTTTTGCCAAACTTATATATACTTTTTCGACAGAAAGAGTGGGAAGCTGCTCCTGGCAGGAAAAGAACAGGACGAACGCCAGGGAGTAAAGTTATATCTTTAATTAATTAACATGAACAATGTTATCTTTCTGACTTCAACGGCAGGTTCTTCAGCCAGAAGGCCCCAGTTGTAGGACAAATATAATGATAGCTCAGGAGGAGGAGGGTGAAATCACTTGAGGTCACAGCCAACAAATGCCTGTGCAAAAATGTGTGATGCAGCTAAACATTAATTTAAAAAGTATTATTAAAAATAAACTACTTAAAGAGGAAACTTGACATTGAGCAGTTTACATACAACATAGCCCCATGCATGATATTTGTTGGAACTCGTGCAAACAGCCCAATTAGGAAAGGATTTAGTTTAACAACCCCGTCTCCTACAAAACGTTCCCATGCAACTAAACTGCATTCTCAGTTACACTTCGAGAGAACGTATTTTCTCCCAGATTCACGTTTTTTTGTACCAGTGCATGTTTTGAAACAGTCACAGTTTCAAACATGTGACGCTGTGAATTGAAACACAACTAGTTTGTTATGTTTAAGAAAAGATTATGGTTTGAGTTAAAATGAGTATGTTATGAATATGTTAATAAATCAAATGCAATCGAATTGGAAAGTGATTGCGCATTGCCCCTCTCTTTTGGGGCAAAAGAAACACAAGGGTGGGACAAAAGTAACGGTTGGAAGGAAGAATTTAATATTTCTGGCATATTACTGTTTCAGGTACTCCTCCAAGCAAATTACTATGTTACACTCAAATCATTTCATCACGTTACATTTCACAATTGTATGACATTGTTCTAATCCAAAAAACAACCAAAAAAATATATACAGTATAAAATCTAATGTAACTGGCAACTCTTATGTGATCGGGCTAATTTTAGGCTGTTGACGGGCTTCCCCTCCTGTGGACCTCACGGCAAGTTCTTGACTTCCTATTACAGAAGAAAAGGTCTGTGTTGCAACCATCCCCCTAATACATTTGTGCACGCTCCCCCTATTTATTATCTATTCCTCATATTAAACCTATGACCAAAAATAAATTATTAACATAGTAGTGTCCGAATATTTGTCAATACATGGCAAGTAAGTCCCCACAATGCACACAAACACACACAGTCCCCACAATGCGCATAAACACGCACACACACACACACACACACACACACACCCAAAGCATGTTGCACTATTAAGAAGTGGGAGTTTGATTATACTCAAAGTGACACACCATGGGACAAAGCATCCTTTAAACTGTCTCAAGTTCTAAATCTAAACTTATCCGTCGGCCCTCCCACACACAGCACTGCAAACATACTGTCTCTGTACAACAAAAGAAGAGTAATTACATGCTATTGTACTCTTACCCACTGCCCTGAAAATCTGTCTTCTTCTTCCATAGAATGGTCTAACCAGGTGTCTGCACCAAAGCTATTTCTTTTCAGTTGTTTGGAAATCATGAATTAGGATTGTAATTGGTTCAACGCACATCAGTCACCAAGGAGGGCTATAAATCAAAAGCAGGTGTGTTAATAAATGGCGCATACAGCTTCGTTATCGGAGAGACTGCAGGCCTGATGTACAGTATGAGGTTTATTCAGACTAAGCGCAAAATAGAAATTAGAAGAATAATGTATATGTATGAAATTAGTGGATGCCGTTAAAAGAATTATTTGCAATGCACTCTGGGAAGAGAAACATTAAGTTTTTTTCAGAAAACAGTATGTGTAATTGTAGGCTGCATGACAAAGAATGCACAATGAGGAACTAGAAAATGGCACCACACAAACACTTGCACAACAAATTTCTATTATAGATTCATACTGTTATTTACTGTATTAGGGCACTTGATAGATATATATATATATATATATATATATATATATATATATATATATATATATAATATTAAACTATTTTTGCAGCTGCTCTGTGTGGAGTTTAGCACCGGCAATGATGATTCTGATTGGTTTAAAGACATGCCATCAAACTTGAGAACGTTTTCCTTCTATCCCCGAATGCTATGTGGACTATCCAGACCCTCCTTTAGCGCGCTTTGGAGGAGGATCTGGCAAAGCAAGACAAACAAGGAGGACACTGAGGATTAAAAAAAACAAGATGGACATTTCATTATCCTTACTTGATTTTCTGCATGGGAAAGTAACCGGACACCACCAGTTTCTTAACATAGTAATACTGAGAAATTGTTGTAATTAGCTTTGTATCAACTCATTTGGCAATGGCTTGAATGTAACGGACATTTAATAATATAAAAAGTTCCGCACTACAGATTTTTACTTTGGAGCAAATAAGCATTTATTCAAAATCCAATCAAAGGTTTAGTCGTGCATATATGCAGATATATGGCATATCATATACTCACAAGAAAATAGTCACAGATGCATACCAGAAGAGTCTTTCATCTAATTGGTGGTGTGAGTATGACATAATAACTAATAACTATGCCTGGGGGGAAATCACTTGTTTGAGAACAAACTCCAGAAACTTAATGTCCCTTCTGCACGATATTATCTAAGTTCCATGGGTGGCTGAGTCACATTTTTAAATTAAAACACCAGTTAACTGGTCACACACAAATCTTCAAACCTGATGCATTTTGGCTTCTTCTTCAGGAGGAAGAAGCACAGGAGAAGGAGAAAGCTTAGACGCCGGACTACTGTACGCATATCTTTGGAGGCACGGGGTAATAATGTGGTGACAGATTTTATGAACCGACGGATAATTGTACAAATAACTTGTACAATCCATATTCCAAAGTCTGGATTTATCTTCAAGTGGGTTTTATCATCTGTTGGTCAGCAAGTGTGTCGACCACCACATGCCTGTGTCATTTATTGATGTATTGCAAAGTGGCAGCACTTGACAGCTCCATAAGCCTTTATTAGGAACATCTAATGGTAATGACCGTTGACATCAGCTGTCATATATGGTGTGCATCTACATCGCTGGGAATAACAACATAATTACACGCCTGAGGGGCAAATGAAATTAAAGGCGTGTCTTTGGAATAACAACTGAGGCTGTAAGACCACAGACTAAATATGAAGAATGAGTGACTGTAATTCCAAAATAAATCGAAAGCTCCTTTTTCTTTTAAGATTGATTGCATTTTAATATTGTATTTTGTTTACCCTCCATCTATGGTGTTTCTATAGCAATTTTATCACCAGATTGTAAACATTGTTGAAGTTCTTTTCACTAACTATAAGAAACCTACTACAGATTTTATTTTTAGTTGTTCACATTTAAGTTTGTGTCCCGTGTGAGACCAACAGTCACTTTTTTGAATTAACAGCCTTTAACGGACCTATTCAGTGACGTAGTTATGTCCGTATTTTAGTAGTTTTACGCGACTCATTTCCGACCAATCTCTGATGTTTTCCTAACCCTGACTAAGTATTTTGTTTCCTGAACTTAACTGGTTCTGTTTCACAAATTTAACTCTGTGTCAAAAACAACTTTAAACTGCAAACTTTACGTAAATAGAGGGTCAGCGTATTCAAGATTTCTGCCCTGCGGCTGTATCACTTTAATATATAGGACATTCACATGTTTTTTGGGGAGTCATTGGCAATCAACCTATTATGTTGTTTAAGTATAAGGACACGTTGACAATATGACATGAATGTGGCATTATGAAGCTTAGTGACCTGCATCACCCATATACCAAACTGCTCAGAGGACGGATGCACCTGAGATCAGTCCGTCAGTGGAATTACCAGCAGGTGCCAAGGTCTAAGTAAGCCACACAGCAGACTCAAAAGAGACAAGTAACACCTCTTTGATGCCTTCATTGGCCCTTGCTTTGTTTCCTACAAAAGATATTCAATGAAGTCTTTAAAGAGATTATCTTTTCTGCTTCCTCTCACTAAGCAGTGTGCAGGGTCTCTGTTTTTCCTTTCTATTCATGCTGTGACATTACCTGATGTGTCGAGGGTCATCACAAATTCACCGACTCTTCACAACACATCAATGGTTGCTATGACAGCAGACAACAATCCTTTTACATGCAGTCAAAAAAAATCAAATTTTCTTGATGGCACTAAACTAACATCCAAGTAGACTCCTTGCTGTTGATTGATCAAAAGGTTTCAACACTCTCAACAATATAATAAAATGCTGTATGTGCACCAACAATGTTGGTCAAAGAACATTTGGTCTACTTCTCAACATGCAATTTCTCAACAATTTCTACTACATTCAAACAGCTGATTCAAATTGAGCAACTCTGCAACGACTGCAAAAGATTGAAAACTTTTTTTCTCTTTTCTCTGTTTAATTGTGAATGTGTCTACTCTCTTGTTATATCGCCTGCCACATGTCAAGCTTTTGTCCATTTATTTTTAGCTTTTACTGTGAAATCCTGGGTGAAAATGGCCTGTAGGTACTATAAGACCTTATCCAAAAACTCCTTGGCCAAAAAAAAGGAGCTAAGCTTTTTAAGACGTCTCCTGCTTGGACAGTGATGAGCGCCTAAAGGATCCTACGTCAACCTGAAGAAACCAGAGCAGGAAAAGGAATCAGTAATGCTTTTCCTTCCTTAGCAACAATCTTGAAGGGTCCTTAATCTGGTCGCCAAAGTTTGATCAGCTTCCTGTGCTGGAACTTCAGGTGTGGCCCTACGTATTTCAATGAATGGATAACAGAAGTGTGCTTAAGAAAAGAGCTAAAATATGTGCAACAAAATAAAGCATTAGATAAAATGGGTGAAACTGTTTAGATTTGTGCAGCAAAATAGCTCAGAAGCTGCTTCAACAGCTCAGGGAGTCTAGAAAGAGTAGAGCAAGCAAGCAAGCTGTGTTTCTGTTTTATGCACTGTGAAACCCACTGTGTGTGCGTTTGCATGTGGGCATGTGTCAGTTTTCTTTTTACAGGATTTGTTGATCTTTTTTTCACGGTCAACTCACACCCTGCCCTATAATTAATGGAGCACTGGCAGCTACTCCTCATATGCACCGACTGAGTGCTCCGCTTCCTCCGATGTCAAGAGCCAAGAATGCAAAAAAAATAACAGGGGAGTGAAGTTTGAAAAAAGCAATGAATATGGATGCTGGTGGATTGTAAGCTGAGAAAAAAAAGTCAGAAATAGTACACTTATGTACATTTCTGACACATGCATGTTTACAGCACTTATAAACTTAAAACTCAAACTTATACACATTTTATTGTATAACACTCTTATTAGTTTATTGCACTTTAATCTCTTTTGGCGGAAACATTTAGGCTTTTTTCATGTCATGCACATAGCAAAGTCTGTATTTTTGTAAACAGTTAGTGTGTAGAATCAAAAACTGTTGCTGTGAAGAACCCAGGCTGTTGATCACTTTTTTTGAGACATATTATGTCTCTTTCTCTCTCATGGGTGGGCCAAATTCTCTAGACAGGCAAAGCAGAGAAAGAGGTGTAACCTTGCCCCTTATGACCTCATAAGGAGCAAGATTCCACATCGGCTCATCTGAGCTTTCATTTTCTCAAAGGCAAAGCAGGATACCCAGGGCTCGGTTACACCTATCACCATTTTCAGCCAATGGGGGCCTTAGGCAGGCTGGGGGAACTCATATTAATGTTTAAAAACCTCAAAGTGAAATTTTCATGCCATGGGACCTTTAAGTAAGTTCATGTGACATGACTTTAAGGTTGTCGGTATGAATGTTCCTGCTGTTCCTTGGAGCACCAGTGATTCATACAGTGGATCTATTCATGATTGCTTTAATATACTGTACATATCAAATTACATTTATTAGTTTTTTTTTTTCCTGGTGTCTTTAATTATGCTGTTTGCATCACTCATGTTCCTCTGTGCATTCCTCATGACTAGGGTTGGATATTGTTTTGGATTTTTTCCATTACAATGATACTTTTAAAACAGTGCCGGTGTACCATTAAATTGCTTTGTTAACAACAAAAACAACCACTACTAACACATATGGGAAATGGGTATTTTACAATAACTTTAAATGCACCACAAGACTTGTCAGTTTCAAGGAAACACACCGTTTAGTCCCTTCTGTGTTGTTTTTCCGACAACGGCAGGCAGTGGCTATAGCACAGCTAGTTTGTGTCTTTAGCTGCAGACTGTTGTACAGCCCCACGTTGCTATTCTGTCCAGTGGATATCGGTCGTTAAGGCACCGGGTCTTTGTACCCAACCCTACTCATGGTACCCAACCCTACTCATGGTACCCAACCCTACTCATGACAATGAGAAGGAGAAACACTTGTTTATTCTTTGGAGCATAAGGTTACAGCATCAATTAATTAAAACCAGTACAATTTAACAGGTCATTGTAATTAGCTAACCAGTAGAATAATTATTATTTATTGTCTGTGCTCTTTGCTTTGATTTGCCTTGTCGCTCTTGTCTGTATCAGTTTGGAAATCCATGAGAGATTATCTGGAGCTGTGCATCAGTCCAGCCTGCCTCAGTTCAGTTTGTCTATTAGGAGCTGTTGGCAGTCAGATGTCAGCATCTGTCTCCTTTCACAGATAAATCCTTATGTATTGGCTTTGTTTTTTACTCATTATATTCTCGCTCTAACAAACCCCACCAGAATTTGGTTGTCAGAAGACCAAGACCTCAGTTTTCAGGGGTTTTCTTCCTTATGTAGGTTAAGCCCAGGGGTTAAATTGGGTCGGCTCAGCCCCGGCACATGTGGCCTATGCCATTTATTTTTTAACAAAATGTAAAACATGGAACTAGCAACATCAATTAGTCTAGACATCCAGTCTGGCAAACTGTTTATATGACATCTTTTCAAACGCCACCACCCTAGCCATCTCACAAGCCCACTCCTTCATTCTTCCCTCCTCTTAAAATAATCTGTCTGGCGATCGTTAAACTAGTCTGGACCCAGCTTCTTATGTGCTTATCCATCCCACTTAGGACCGACCTATATCCCAGATCAAATAATCTTGAGCTGAATGGGTCCCTGCAATCCGACATAGGTTATCATGTATCGCGACCCAAAATTCCTGAACCTAGTCACAGGACCATAGTACATGAAGTAACTGGTCTTCATCTGTCTTACATTTCCAACTGGCCTACACACTTTTTTTGTCATTAGATGATGCTTAACTTTGCAACTTTCTTCAAGAATATATACAGTATGTACATACATGCATTTTTACACTTTTTTCACTTAAATTATTAAAAAAATCACTATGTAGCTGTAGAGTACATAGTCCCAAATGAGGTGATGTTAGAACTTACTAACATAACTTTCACTGGTTTTTCACGTTTTTCTGTTAATGGGTTTCCTTAAAAGTTGCAGAGCAGATCAGGGACCTCTGACTTGCTGGCGGTAATAACGCTTGTTGCCAAGCAAGGCACCTGCTGTCAGTCAACAGAGATGGAAGAGGGTGATATGTGGATGGCAAGGTAGGGAGAAAAATAGGTCATAAACTGACAACTTAAATAACATATTGCAACCTAAATTTCTCTGATATTCTGCTAAAACAATGTTTTGCTTTTAGAAAATAATGCTATAACTTCAATGCAAGATAGTTACAAACTACAGAGGGTCCCCCCACGTCAGAAATCCCAATTTAACCTCTGATTAGGCCCCCTGAGACATGTGATGTTGGGCTATATGCTTCTGTCATGGCTGTCATCTTTCAACTGGGACAGCCTTAAATCTCATATATGTATAGGGGGTGATGGACAAGGATCCTGTCAAAAAACAAACTTTATCTCTGAAACTGCATCTGTGATACTTCCCATATGTTTAAATTAAAACTAGAGTGCAGCACCTCTAGGTATAAATGAAAGTTATCCTTGCTAAACGAGGTCACACAATGTGGATTAAGCCTATCACTGAAAGCTTTCTGCATTTCTTAGTAAACTGGAGTTGTGGTGTCTGGTTTCTAGAAAAATGAGGGAAACATCTTATTAGACAGCCTTTATTATTAGACTCATTGTCCATAAAACAACAAAAAAGATAGTTATTAGTTAGAACAAGTCCTTTATTAACTTCACTACATGAGCAGTACATCAACCAACCTTTTTTTTTGTTGTTAAATTTAGCACAGCTGCTTATTCTGGCTCTCTGATTGGTTGGATGGTATGCCAGTCTTCCTGTATTACTCATAACAATGACATGTAGGAAGGGGGGAGAGACCACAGCGATGCAGTGTTATTATGAATCCCACTGCTTGTCTTGAGCACATTGACAGTGTTTGCAATTACTCTCACTACTAGAGGAAGGAGACAAAATGTCCGCCCCCCAGCTTTAATACAAAACAAACTGCACACTCAAAACAAATCAAGTCTTCCATGTGCTCAAACGTTGCCTATGAACATGTTATTTGTGCTTTGGTAGAGTTTAATTCTAAATATCTATAAAAAAGATTTTTGCAATGTGTAGGGTTAAGCTGTCCTATTTAACTTCTTTTGAACAGGGCTTCCTATTTACTCAACACATCAGCCAATAGCAGTGCCACCTGTGTGTTTTCCACTTTGTTTCAGGTCAGAGGCATCAACCACAGGTGGCCGGATCAATGTGAAACATTTAATTATTGTTGTGACAAATGGCAGAGGCGTTTAGCAGCGTTTGCTGAGCAAAATGATCTCAGTGATTGCAGTAGGGGAGTGTGCCATGCTTCACAATGACAAGTCATGAATTATTAAGCCACCAGAGCTGCCTGCTGCCCTGAAGCCATGTTTCTCTTTGTAGACAGAAGCCCAGCAGGTGGAAACAAGGGGGATTTCAAGCCACCCACAAAGCTGAGGCTGAGGCAAATTTAGGTTGGTGTTAGACCTGGGTGTTGAATAAGAAATGAAAGGATTTGCCCCTTTCTTGCACTGTTGATTAGGAAAAGAGAAATGACTCATGGATAACAAAATAAAACAAAGGCTAGTTAAAAAGGTGCAGATAGGGAAGTCAATGCCTACATACTATCAAAAGGAATATAACATTTGATTTAAATGTTAGTATTTAATGACATAAGCCAATTTTATTCCATTCGAAAAGCTTGAATCTCTTAAACTATAACCAAATCACTGTGACATCATTTCTTTTCTATTCTCAGAGAATAGTTGGTCAAGCTTTTCAGATGAAATACATTTTGATGTTGCGTGGCCGGGTTGGTTCAGTGGTAGAGCGGGCACACATGTACTGAGAGGTTCAGGGTTCTGACCTATGATGATTTCTTGCATGTCTTCCCCATTTATCACATAGCTGTCCTGCCAAAAATGAAAGGTGGAAAATCTCAAAAAAAGAAATCTTAAAAACAGAAATACATTTTTACTTTCAGAAACTCAGTGTCTTCCTTAAGTGGCACCGTGGATGCTTAATGACATTGTTATGACTCTTCTTTATATTGCCATTTTCCTTTGTCATACCAACCAATAAGGAACAGCATCTTCAAGAGAATTGTCAATGATGTAATTTATATACAATTTTGTCCATGATTATTTGTTGCAAACAGCTTTAGATTAGATAAAAGTTAACCTGGGCAGAAATTCCACAGAGCATTCAATATGAAAAAGGTTCATCCTCTGTGGGTCATAACTGCCAATCTTCACATTACACGTTGATATTATGCACAAGTAGGCATTTGGGGAGGACTGTGATTGTCCATCTCAAAATCCAAAGTGTGACAAAAACTCAAATACAGCAGAAAATAGATATCCCATAATGTCATTAAAAGACAACAGGAAGTAAGACAGTAGGCAAACTATTTCACCTGCACATAATCTTTGAGCGATGGGTTACTATGGACAGTCAAAATCATCCATTTGTTCCCTCAAGAAAATGTCTTGCAACAGAAAAGTTATCAAGCATATTGTTAAATCATTGTTTTAGTTTTTAGTGTTGTGTAAAAATGTACTAATGTATATATTTGCATACTGAATGTTTTTGTATGACTTTATGAATTATTTGGCTTCTGCAAGGAAAGGTTCCCCTGAAGGAAGGTGAAGTGCAGTTAACTGAGCAGAACTGCACTTGAAAAAGAAATGCAATCGGAATTAAATCAGGCATAATGTGGAGCTGGTGGGGCTGTAGTAATGCCCACAGTATTCCTGTATTATTCATATAAATACAACTTACAAAACTAAACTAATTGCTGTTATGCTTAAACCTTAACACTTTACATAGCAAAACATGCTCATTATATACAGCACATCTGTAACCTGATGCTAATTGTTACAAGTGAATGGATTTGAACCTAAATACAGACAGGAGACACAGTTTAACAGGTATATTTCAAAGTACTGAAGTCAGTTCGAGAAAACAAGTCCAGGTTCCTGAGAGGCAAACAGGTCCAGGGGTTCTGAGCAGGAGCTTGTTCTGTCACAATATCCAGTGAGCAGTGAGATCCAGTGGTACAGAGCAGGTCTGGTGGGTGTCAGGAATGAAGCGGCAGCAGGATTCAGGTTCCAGCAGAAACTAAAGCATAAGGAGACAACGGATCAGGACAGGCCGAATACAACTCACAAACAGGTAACAAGCCGGATCATGCGCTAGACTGACTGTGGTCGTCTTGACTATGTCCTGACACAGAGTGGAAGGTTGACCGGGTATAAGAGGCAGAGGTGATTGTGTTAGATGGGTTACCTGACACCCACACAGCAGACTCCACTCCTGCAATCACAGACAGACAGAGGGAAGGGGGGAGAGGAGAGACAGAGAGCTACTTAGCAGCAACAGGCCTAACACTAATAAGGACTTAATAGGAGTCTACTGAGAGAAAAGCCATAGTTAAGGACTCATACATTACTAATACGTGCCAACTAATAACCGGCAAATAGAATTTTCTTAATTGAAAGTGTTACCCACCATGCTTATCGGGTTTTCTGTAGTCAAGTCCTTTTAAAAATGGAGAGCTAAGTGCTGAAGAAGCCAGTAGGAGTGACAGATTTATCAGCTGCAGCCAACATTTATTTGGTTTAGGTAACATTTACAAGACAAAATCCTTACACATGATGAGCTCCATCTTATTTCCTTGACACTTTCTTTGCAGCTCTGCCAGTAAAGAGTCATGGAGGGGGAAGTTTCCCCAGCAGGGTCGCTGAGGGCTGTGATTCCCCCTCAGCCCGCCACTGCCTCCTCCTGACCTAATTACCACAAATAAGTCTTCATAATACAGCACCGCCAGCACCCCAAGAAGAAACACTCAAAATGGCATCATCAGCATATCACCAGCACATCATTTTGGAAATTCTAAAACAACACATCCACAAAAAAAGCAGAGCATCTCAAGGATTGTTGTCATTAAAACAAGCTTGTAGAATGGGTTTTTGGAAGCTTTGCTCTGAGTGCTCTTATTGTTTTTTTTTAGCAGGATGTTATTTAATGAGACAGATTAATCCTTTATGCTCGTCAAAGGGGTTGATCAACCCAAATACCTTACTGGTTAGACCAAATGCAGCTCTGGTGTGACCTGAGGTTGCAATCAACCCAAGCCATCACCGTCCGTACCCAACCAAAGCCCAACGCGACCAACCCTCACCATCCACTTTCATCATTTACAGTAATATCAGGAAATATCTCTATTTAAGGGATTCTGCAGCTCTAGTATAGTTTGTGGAACTCTTCTTGCTCCGTACACTTAACTTTTCTTGGCAGAAATGACAAAATCATAACTGCCTGAATGCTTCTTTCATTGTGTGAATTGTTGTTTGGCTTTTTCATTTCTATTATTTCATTTTTAAAGCATAATGTGCAGCGTGTCGATGTAAAGTGTTCTTGTAAGACAATAGCTAAAAGTAAAAAAGCATGCTAAATATTTAACCCAATCAACAACAGTTCATTTCCAGGGCAATCCCTGGAACATTTACCCTCCGCTCTCTGGGTGTTGCCGTTGAAAATGAAAATGATGAAAATGTCAACTTTTGAAGACAATTTGGATGGTGCAACAAGACAGGCCTGCTTGGTTATTTTGGGGAATTATTGTAAAGATTTACAAAGAATATTTTTATGGCATTTCCTACTCTAACTGGAACATTTTGGGAGCGTTTGGTGGGATTGCTGTGGACAAAGTACACATAGTGGTACACTGGTAAGAGCCAACGAGGTTTAACCATGTATCCAGCTAATTTAAATAGCTCATGTTACTGTATTGTGTGAGCAGTTAACTTATTTAATATTGTACGTGGCATTTTCTTTTGCGGGGTACAAATGTTTGACCAAAAGAAATTCCTCCTCCTTGCAGAGTCCAGAGTTAAGCGCTGCATAGAAGAGTCTGATTGGTTTTAAAGAATGCAAACAACCCATTTTTTTCTTCTTTCCATCCCAGACTTTATCTGTGGTGTAGCAAGACCTTACTCCACAGCGCTGTGGTGATAAGAGCTGACAATTCGAGACTGGGGAGATTAGCACTGGCATCATCTCTGTGTGTTGTTTTTTACAGCGTGCATCCACCCATCTGGCTCTCTAAATAGGTCAATACAGATTCAAATACTAATATGCAAATTGCTCAATTGGCTCCTGGGGGGTCTGGTTCTTATGATCCTAGTCTCTGGGACTTGGTGCCGGATGAAAAGTTGGGGATGAGATGACTTTTAGGATGACTTCAGGCACAGTTTTTACCCTCTGTCTTACAGCAGAAACACACACACACACATACACATACACACACACACACACACTCATGGACACGGATACTTGTGAGGTTTAATTGATTTTTCTGTTGCTGGAGATAAATCCATGTTCCGCGTCTCATGTCACTGGCTGCAACCCTGGTCTTATAGCCTTCATTCATCACATGCAGCCTCTGCATACGGCCGACCGTCACGGCAACGCCTTAGTTACTGAGCTGGCTCAACCTAAAGCTCTGCTCTTTCAACACACACACACACACACACACACACACAATCATAACAACATTGGAATATATTGATTTCAGTTATCCTCTGGGTACATAGATACACAGTGTATGGATTCACATTGATGTGAACGGTCCCCCTTGTTTAGTGATAATAAGCTGAATCTGATCACAC